>CABFOW010006127.1:0-25534 GCA_902141385.1 Timema californicum
TCAGATTAAACGATTATGTACTAATTACGCTAATGGTTTAAGGGAATAGGAAGCTATGTATAGGAAGTGAATCCACATTTGCGTGGAGGCAGTGTTGAAAACTTTTTTGAAAAAACCTCGGTACACCCGACCGAGATTAGAGCCTCGATCTCCCCGTCACCGACAATCTAGTCTAATGCGAGAATAGCACCTTAGTCCACGCGCCCACCGAAGCAAGTACTCCTTGTATTAAGTCAAACATTTGTGTTGAATGTACTAATAAACAATATAAAAATGAAGTTTTTCTTTTATGATTTATATTCCAGTCTGACACCTTAGCTCAGTCGGCAGCGTGTCTATATACTGAGGCGAGGGTCCCGGGTCCAATTCCTGACATGGCCGAGAAATTTACCATTGGTGAAATGTGGATTTACTCTTTCACAATCGTAAATTGAGGGCTGGATGTTGTGTCTGTTCTAGATTTAAGTTAGTTTATAAGTAATTTGCTGATATAATCAGTCGGTTCAAAAAGCTCACGTTAAATACGCCAAATAAATTTAAAAAATATTTTCTAAGGTATGCGCGCTACAGATGTCACTTATATGACAGGTGATGAACTTTGGCAGCATTGGAAATTATATATTTATCTTCTGTACTTGCTAAAAGAGTCAATGCTAGAAGGTGGGAGAGAAGCCGCATTCATTTTGAGGGAGGACGGAAAAACTATTTAGGAAATAACCTCAGTACAGCCGAAGTCGAAGTCCAATAGCATGTTCTGATGCTCCCTGAAGGTCGGCTGGAATTCAAACCTTTATATTGTCAGCATCGGCAAACCAGTCAAATCAATATCACCGACGCCTACAATCCTCTTTTAAAGACTCATAGACACTGACTGGCCTTGTCAAGGCCGTAGCCAAAGGGGGGGGGGTTCTTCAACCCCCCTGAAATATATGACCGAAATATATATGGCTATTTATGGTTAAAACTATCAAAATTAAGATACAAATACAAATTAAGGGGCTGTGTTACCATAAAAAGCAATTAAGAGAAAGCTTCTAGAGGTTGGAAATATTTAGAATTTTTTATAGCCTTTCGGCAGTAGAGGGTTGTTACTATAAAAAAAACACTTTAAAGAGCTTCTAGAGGTGTTTAATATTTAGAATTTTCCTAGCCTTCGGAAGCTATGGTATTATGTTACCATAGAAAAAAACCTTCAGATAGCTTCTAGAGGTGTTTAGTGTTTAAAAAATTTCATGACCTTCGGCAGTTATGGTGTTATGTTGCAAAAAAAAACTTCAAATAACTACTAGAGGTGTTTAATATTTATAATTTTTTCTAGCCTTCGGTATTTAGGGGGTTATGTTGCCATCAAAAAACACTTCCAACCCTTCCACCCCCTCCCCGAAATTATCGGTTGGCTACGGCCTTGGGCCAGGTTGCGAAATGTAGGACCAGTTCTAGTAAAGGACATAGTTAGAAATAGCAGAGAAAATATAAAATGGCCTCGGCCGTGAGCACGGTTGTTGAGGATATGTTTAATAGACGATGACCAAGCTCTAAAAACAAGTCAACTTTCCTTCCTGCTAGAAGCAGCACACAGTTGTTTGGCCGTCAGGACGGATAACATCCTAGTCACACACAAGGTCAGTCAGTCGTTGGCAATTACAGACCGGGCCACCATCTGTTAGCGTCCATCACAAGCTCGGCCGATATCGTTACACTTGGCGCAAACAAGCTTGGAGGGAGGGCGTATTTTACTACCCCCACCCTTTGTGTTATCGACATAGCCTATTAGGGATAAGGACGGGGAAAGTCAACTTTAGAGATAATCTAACTTCTTCAACGCGAAGGGAAAATATGGCAACCCATCTGGGGGAGTAAGCATACTCGAGATGTATTCGAACCCCGACCTCCCACCACCCATACTAGAAAAGATCAGACTGACAACTTCGTTCGTGTGACCACGGGTGCGGGTCGAAAAATAATTATGAATGAGACTTAAGCATGTTAATAATTAATTTTAGTTATTTAGTTCACACACAAAAATCACAATATCTGGTCGGTTCGTTTGTGAACTCTTCGAGATAAGGTGATTTTAATGACAAAATATTGCAAAGACCACACATCAGTTTTAAAAAGACTGTCCTCAACTAAATTGGGACCCGAGTGCTGGAAGGAAGCCAAGTGCACGCACGCTGCAAAGCTTATATCCTCTTATATTCACGAATACCTGCCACAAAGTGTACTGTAATGTTTACTCTTCATTTAGAATATATTGGGTTTATAATGGTGTCGTTTACACACACCTCGACATAGTGGAGAGTGGGAGGGTGGCTGAATGGTGAACCAGAGCGCAGTTTTAATTATTTTTTTCCCCCTCATCCTCTCTCCAGAATAATCCCTTTACTCTACTGTGTATTTAAATCAATGTAAATATTGGGTAGTAAGAAGTGAAGCACTAAACATTAAAAATAACGTTCTCGGTAAGAAAAGGTCTTGGCGCTGCGAGACGAGCGTGAAACACTTACGGCCAACTTCCGGACCTCTTCCTAGCTCGCGGGCAGATAGCGTCCCCGTCGTCATGCCGGGATCTGTCAGTTTCCAGGTCCGCCGCTGGATGTCTCTCCCTGACGTCCCAGTGAGAGCCCGCTCGACGCTGTATGTCTCCCATGTTGCGTCGCCGACAGCCCTCGACAACATGACCGCCGGTTGCGCCGTCACCGGCCGCCGTGACCATGAGATGTGACTGCCTTACTCTTCCCCCACTTCTCCCTCGATACTTGCCCAACTTCCTCTCACACCGTGTTGATATTTGCGTGATAGTGAGACTAGTACTGGGACAGAGACGCGGGATGACCTCCATCTACTGTTGGCAGAGGACGAGTTGACCCTCCTCTACTGATTCCGATAACGAGTTGACTTCCGCCTATTGAACGGTGAGCAAGTTGGCCCGACCCTCGGATAATGTTGCTTGCAGACGAGATTACTATCATCTACTGTTGCTGTCGCTTGTCAGACGAAATGAACATCATCTATCGTTGCTCACAGGTGAGTTGACACCCATCTACTGTTGCTGTCATCTGTCAGACGAGCTGACAATCATCTGCTGTTGTTGACCCCTATCTACTGTTGTTGTTAGACGAGTTGAGCCCCATAAACTGTTACTTTAAGACTAGTTTTTTCTCCAATGTGTTGCGGCGAAACGTTGCCACGCTTATTTTGATGCTGTATTCATCCCTCCTGTTTATTCATAGATCAAGGACGACTAAGACTACGTAGAAAGTGATATTGAGCGTTTGGTTAGCCACAAATACAGCGAGACGGTTGAGAGATACTCACTTTTTACTCACTAGTCAACATGGAGAGTGTTATATCAAGGTTTGCGTACTTATTTTACTTCTTGCTCTACGTCCGAGATGTACTCATTAATTACACTAGCAGGGTAGGGATAGGAAAGATTTAGGTGTGGTTATCAACGGTATTCTTTAAAGGGTACATGTATTTTTTTAGACGAATCCAAATTGTGTTCTCTCCTTTTACCTTTTCGGTATCAAAACATATTGTTCTCTTAAACTTTGAATAAAGTTTCCTTAATATTGCACGGAAAACAAAAAATTGTTGTTTGACTAAGGAATAAGGCAAAATATTCTTACGATTGATTAAGGTTGCCAATACTGGTGTTACCTATGTTATTAAAACTATTACCGATTTTTATTTTATTTACAATTTATAATGCTAGCAGAAGTAACCGGTGTTGCCAGGGGTGGCAGCGCAATTGCGTGGTTACCCTGAGCAATGTCCCCCTCCTCCCCCTTCAGATAAACAGAAAATAATCTTTATTTTATTTCTTCAGGACCAGTCTTCAATTAATTAATAAAATAAAATGTAAAATTCAGGCTTCGAGGTGCACATGTTTATGCACCGGAGTTACTAATTATAAATCTCAGCCGCCTGCGTGTGGTATATATAGCGCAATGCTCACGACTAACACACAAACAAATTAATTGTATTAATATAGATTTGGCTAAGGCTACTTTTTTTTAAAGTTTAAATTGCCTACTTCTTATTAATATGTAATTTGTGTGATATTTGAACTCAAACGTTAATAGTTTTGTAATTTACTCTTTCTTCTTCTTCCAGGGACCGGATATGGTAAACCTACATTTAGTAAATCCCACTCTCAGTTTACCCAGTTGGGATTTGAGCCTTGATCACCTCGTCACCGTCAAACCAAACAAGATGAGATTAAAATTTAGTCCACGTGCCCCACTGGTGCGGGTCACTCGTGTGTTACTGGTAATGCTAAATTATTTACCGGCATTTTCTGCAACTACACACAAAGAAGTCATACGGTGAAGTAAATACTGCTAAACAGGCCTCGTGGTGTGGTGGCCAATGCACCTGGCTACGAACCAAGTGGTCCCGGGCTCGATTACCGGCTGATGCCGTGGGTATTTTTCATCCCGAAAGGAGAATTATCCCAACTGTCATCAAGGTTTGGTTAATTAGTCTAAAGTTAGGTTTAAGGATCACTCCTGGCTCCACATTTTCAAAATAACTACCATCACATCCTCTCACTGCGGGTACGACGTGTAGCCATCCTTCATAGGTGTGCCCTAGGCAACGTTTTGTGCCACCAGATCGGCTAGAAGTCTACACACACATGCGTACGAACAATACATATACTTTGCATCTGTCCCGGTCACAATTAAGGTGAGCTAAAAAAAATTAAAAAGTATAAATATAGTATATTTACAATCCCGATTGTCTCTTTTGTTGCAGACCTCTTCCCAAGCTGTCCTTCAAGTGTCCGACAATGCAGAGCACTAATAAATAGCACCGACAGGAGTCCATACCCGACTATTGTTTATACAACCGAAAATGCTTGGCATTTGAACGTGTCAGCGAAATTGGGTGTCAGCGGTAGCGAGCTGTCTTGTATCAACCTTGGTTCTGTGTGGCCTTAAACCAAAGAGTTAGTACACTAGTTCACTGTAATGATCAGACCTGCTTTTGTGGCCACATGATTTAAGGAAGGCGTCACTCTCGTATTTAAACCAGACTGTCGATGACAGGGAAATTAGGGTTCGAATTTCAGGCGGGTGTACTGTTCATGTCCTCTAAATTCAATCTTCCTCATAGCTAACCCATTAGTGTAACTAGTACATAATATACGTATGAAGGTTGTAAGACACACTGGTTGTAAAAAGACAACTCGCACCGCTCAAGAGTGTCCTGAGTTAGACACTTACTGTGCAATCAATCATTCTAACCTCGGTCGCACATAAGCGCAAACGAACGTGCGACGACTAATTGGTTTGTATAGTCAAACCACCGTAAGAAGACACTTGTCTCACAGTTCAAAATATTGCTTTTTGCAGCTGCCGTACACATACAGTGACGTTTTGTCAAGATTAACCACACTACATTAGTTTTTCATCCTCTCTGTGTGTGAGTGCTTGAGATCTACTAAAATACCCTCTTCTAATATCTGTATATATGTTGGAGAGTCTACAAGTATTTAGAACCATGTATTGACAATGGAACGAAAACAATAATCGAATAATACTAAGTGATCTTGGCTTACAGGATGAAGAGGATATTCCCTTTATGAAGATATAGCATACGTGTTCAGCGCATTTGGCCGGGGTCGAATCCCCGACATCCAAAGAGGTATGCTGGCCGTGCACCTGAATTTAGGTTCGTTATAAATTTTCCACCAACCACCTGCTTACTAAAGTAACGTCCAATAATGACCCATACAAAGTGTTGTGCTTTCGTACCTAAGTCAATAGAAAAACCTGTATTGAACCAATAAAGATAGCAATCATCACCAAATAACCAGAAAAGTAGCTACTATACCCGGATGTTGGTTGGAAGAACAGTTTAAAAGATTCAAACAAATTTCTTTGCTGCCAGCAATGATAACTTTTTAATATATTATTTGTGTTATTTATGATTGCCAAACCTTTCCTTCACCTCTGACAAGACGTGTATTAATCACAACTTGTGAATGTGAGGGATGCCAGGCCTCCACCGTGGTTCGGATTCCTCGTTAAACTGTAGGTCCTTCATTTCATCTCACAATCACCCTACCATTACACATTAACATAAGTGCGTGTAGCCCGAACGGGTAGTAAGATGCGGTGCTAATAATAATAATAATAATAATAATAATAATAATAATAATAATAATAATAATTGTGTTATTCTAAGGGTATTGATAATATCTATAAAAGTGACAACTAGAGATATGAGCATATTAAAATTGTTTTAGTAAATTTAGTTACTTTATTATTTAGCACCGCGTCTTACTACCCGTTCGGGTTATACGCTTTAAGTACTAATTACACTAATGGATTAGGAATTGGGAAGGTTGAATTAGAGGAAGTGAACCCGCATTTGCGTGGAGGAGTAGAAAACCATTTAGGAAAAACCACCCCCAGTTCACCCGACCGAGATTCGAATCTAGATCTCCCCGTCCTCAGCGGTTGAGCTCAACACGACTAGCGCGTTAGCCAACTACGCCATCGAGGCGGGTAATTTAGTTACTAACGTTTACTATTCTTCCTACCAAATCATACTATAATAAATATAGTACAAGCATTTACATGATCATCCTTGTTTTGGGAACAGCTAATATTATCAACACAAATATTATTTTGAGAAACATATTTGTATAGGTATAAATTAAAAGTTGAATGCATATTTTGAAACAGTCCAACATATTTTAAAATTATGAATATATGTTTAACTGCATTAAATTTAATTAAAATCACTTCCATCAAACTTGGTTTCAAAAAAATGATATTTCGTTTTACCGTTGATTGAAAGAAATAGGAATCGCTGCTCAATTTGCTGATGTACTAGGTACTATTTGTATCTCTTCTGCACATATTCTTGTACTGAAACTACACTTAATTTCTTACGAATGGTCATTTTATACGACAGCTATAAAAAACTACTAGATCTAATTTCACGCATTCATATGTCAAGGCATGTGATCTGCAGCTGTCAGTATTTTTTTGTTTTTGCGTCGCGTCTTATTACCCGTGCGGGTTATAAACCTAAGAATAGGCCTATGCACTAATTAAGCTAATGCGTTAGGGATTAGTAAGGTTTAATTTAGAAGAAGTTCCCCCAAATTTGCGTGGAAGGAGAGTGGAAAACCACTTAAGAAAACCACCCTCAGTCCACCTAACCAGGATTGAACCCCAATATCCGCCCCCTCCCCCCTGTCTTCGGAAGTCTAGTCCAACTCATATTTATTCTTGGATAGTAATGGGAAATTTCCATCGTAGCTAACAAACTATGGAGTTTTGCACAAGCTCAATGGAAATGATGGAATTGCTTTATTAATTTCAAAATATTGCTGAACTGAGATTTTAAGCTTGAGGTGCTCATTATTAGATTATACTTCAAATGCTTAACAGATAAATTTTCTTGATAGTTGAACTTGACATACTTCATATTTCATTCTTGAGAATTTTTGTTTACACAAGTTGTTCTACAAAAACAAGACAACTCAACAAGCAAATCGCTTCAAATTCAGAAACTGCTCAAGCTGCAAAGATTTATGAAAATGGGATCAGATTTCCTTCTTTATACTGCTTGTGTTTCAGCATGTCATCTGAACCGAGGTCAATAATTTCCATTTGAAACTGACTTGGTGGTGTTTCAACATCGTAGTCAAATGAATTTTAAAACAGCCTTATTTTATATTTAATCCGTTTTCCCATCAAGATCAGAAAAATCATCCCTAAAATTGTTTTTGTGAATCAGAAATTAATTCTAATGTAAATTAAGAAGAAATTTCTGCTTTGCGTTCTTCACAAAATGTTTCACAACATCAGAAATTAACCAAGTTATGAGCCTTGACCTGTTCCCCACGTAGCAACATTTTTGCCCCGAATACTTTGACATGTGCGAATAGATCACAATTCAAATTTGTTTCAGCTTGCAATTTTGGATTAAATTGATTCCGGTTGCGTCTGCAAAAAATGCCACTTTCCAAAGTGTTTGAGGTTGATTCTGTGAAAAATAAGCCAATTTGTATTTATAATAAATAGTCAATATAATTACTTATTTTTAAAATTATGTAGCATCTTTCATAAATTTCACTATATAGCTTTCTACCGGGAGAATTGGAACTAACTAAAAATCGTCACAAGCCGTTCTGTTGTAGGTCTAAGGAATTGTGCCTGAGACTGAAAATGAGAGTTTGCAATTCTGACAGCACTATGACTTGGTGTCTGGATGTAAACACGCGTATGAACATAAACTGACCATGTTAAATATACTGTGTGGTTAAGAAATAACGAAAGGAAACAATTAATTTGTTTTTTGATCAAATCTTTGGGCAGGCCGGATATAATCTTGTGGCGGGCTGGATGTGATTCGCGGGCCGTAGTTTAACCACCTGGCTAGTCTAACAGAGAAGCGCGTTAGACAATACTGGCCACCGAATTAGGTAGCTGTCACTGTTGATAAGTATTATCAATAACTATTAAACAACACCAATAATTTAGTAAAATGTTATCAATGCTGACAGCAAAATAAAGTTTGTATTTTCTAAAAAAGTGATCAAAATGTCCATTCGCAAGGATATTAATGGACAGAGCCTGCGCTACTACTAAATTATGCACACGTTTCCATGATAATTACTTTTTTTTTAGCACTGCACCTGTTCAGGTTATACGCATATATAATAATTATACTAATGAGTTAGAAATAAGGAAGGTTGAATTTCGAGTATATGTACCCGCACTTGCGTGGAGGGAGAGTGAAAAACCACCCTCATTACACCCGCCCAGGATTAGAGACTCAACTCTCTGTCATCGACAGTTTAGTTTAACACAGAATGACGCTTTAGACCATGCGGGCATCGAAGCAAGGTATAATTACTTGTTGCCGCCATGAAAGTTAGTCGTACACACAGTAATAGTTTACTTGTTGTGAATTCAGTACGGAAATATCGCCTGAGTGTAGAGGGCATTATATCGCACCAATAAGAACCTGAAACATAACATAATATTTCATGTTAACTTTAGTAGGATGTACTGGATTTCACTTTCGAAAATAAGGGTAGCCTACAATACACATTGAGTTTTGTAGTATTTACAATCTTTATATGTAAAAAAAACTAGTTGTAAAGAACAGGACAATTATTTAAAAAATGTCCTGACCCATGTTGCAGTTTTTTAAGATAGAAAGCGACTTTGGACAGCGGCGAGGGTTGCAAGAAGACAGTGCACAAGTATCCTTGGCGATCACACCAGCAACAGACCGGACGTGTGTTAAACACTCGCGCCGTCAAGGGGTTGGAGATGAACTAATCACTCAAACTCAACTTCAATTATTTATATTCATTCTTCTAACGTTAATTAGAATAAAAATGTGGAATGAATTAGCCCTAACCTTAATCTGTTATCTTTATAATTTTAAACAAACCCAGTATATATGTTGGCAGGGAATGTGAAACTACCTGGCGCCCGAACACAATATATTTAAATCTAGCGCTGAACTATAAATTAACGCATGTGAAACCACGGCGATTAGGTGGTCAGGATCTAAACCAAAGACGCCGGAGCGGATACGACCCATGCCGGGAGAAACCCTTTAGGTATCACACCGGACCGGAAAGTATTGCCAATTTGAGTTGCTCTCCAGTTTCTTAAAACATGTAGAAATGAGCCGATACGATGCAACCCGAGAGGTGTGTGTAAACCTTAATCCAAGATAAATCCTTGTCCAGCACTGTACTCGTGTTGCAATCAATCGTGTATAGTAGGGGCCACGGCCCGCTAACCTCGAGTATTACCTTGATGATGACGTCAGACGACAGGAGTCAATATGTTACAGTTACTATTATCACGATAGCCCTTCCTGAAATTAATTCAGTCTGGTGCTTCCGGATTTCGAACAGCATCGCTTAATTATCTTCCTTATATCGTCAAGGCCACAAATTATTTCAGAAAAAAGTTCATTAAATTGTAATATATTTGATATTTTTATTTGATTATGGCAGGAGGTTGAGGTTCAGATCTCGCTTGAGTACATTGAAGATGGTTGCGATATATCACTCTGGTTTTCATATTTTCTCTCCATAAGTAAATTTCCTCTAAATTAACCCTCCCCATTTAACAATATTATATCCTTTGTTGAAAGTACACTTCATTTACCCTGAAAGTTGGTAGGCTTACCTTTACTGATTAATTACAATATTATCCCTATCTTAAAAGCTACAAAATAATAGAACCAAAAAACTAAGAAAGATAAGTTTAAAGAAATATTATAATATCTATAATGTCGAGCACCACTGGTGTAGTGGTATCATGCAAGGTTCCCATCCTTGCGGCCCGGGTTTATTCCCGGGCGGTGCACTGCTATTTTATTTTATTTTCAAAATAATAAAGGTAGTTTAGTATTTTAATGCAAAACAGTGAATTTATTGATTTCTCTCATGTATCAGGAGAACAAATTTGATCTTATTTAATAACTACGAAGTATTTATTTTGGAACACGAAATTCTGCAACATGACATGTTTAAAAATAAACAGTGGCGTATGTGGAATTGTTGAGTGGGGAGGGTGGCGGGAGAGAGGACGGAAGGTTAAAAAAAAAGTTAGGGATAGTATTTTCATCTTCACGAAATAATATATGAGCGATATAATATTCAATAAGTTTATTGAGTTGACGTTATTTCCCATTCCATCTCTATTTATTTATATTTATATGTATATACGGTACAGAGTAATATTGTTACGAGATGTAGTGGTGAAGTAATGTTATATTAGTGTTGCTAAAAACAAGATGAAAAGATGATAAAAAATAAACACACACAACTAATACGTGAATATTAAATAAATTATAACAGCCAAAGAAATGTATCAAAGATTATTCGCAATGCTTTAGTTAATACAAAACTTAAATAAATATTTTAAATATTAGAATACTATGGCGATGAGTCAAGGTACCGCTGTCAGAAATATTTACAATATTGCGAAGATCTTAAGGGCCACCCACACGCGATCAGTTCGGACTGAATTGAAGATTTGCATACACACGGTTAGTCTGAAATAGAGCGTGGTTGGTGATGGAAGTGTTTTTGTGTTATTGCACCTATTATTAGAAAACGTAAACAAAAGAGGGAACGGAAAAGAAAATTGTGGGTGAAGAATTGGCCATTAAAGCGAACACAATATTCTAATATTAATAATCTTTAATTTTTACATTCCACAAGCATTTTTGCTCTCGCCATGCCTCAATAAATTCCAAAAGAAAGTATTTGGACCAGAAAGCCATTGAACAGGCACATGCACAAATGCACAATACAAATACACTTATTCAAACAATTAAATTGTAATATAGTACTTCACTTTGCACTAAAAAAAAATTGTATCAATAAACATAGGAGACCTACACACAATATTGTTTGCTCCACGACACTTGACAGCAGACTGATGGCCTGATCGTTTGGACTGACCTCCCAACCCGCTTTCCCCACACACGGTCAGTCCACAGTCCGGTTTGACGGGAAAGTTCGGACTGATCCGTCTGCCTTCCTTGCGTACACACGGCAGTTCGGACTGATCAGTCTACCTTCCTTGCGTACACACGGCAGTTCGGACTGATCAGTCTGCCTTCCTTGCGTACACACGGCAGTTCGGACTGATCAGTCTGCCTTCCTTGCGTACACACGGCAGTTCAGACTGATCAGTCCAAACTGACCGTGTGTGGGCCCCTTTGGGGAATCCACAAACTAAGGTATTGATAGCCAACCAAGGAGTTGGAAACATATTATCGATTTGACGGCTTCACTCCATTGTTTTTCCTTTATGAAAATCTAGTGCTCATTAGTGTTCAACAAAATGGTATTGTTCTATTGTAAGCACTAACCTATTATTTTAACTAATTGGAATCTTTCTAAATTGCATTTTTACTTGTAACAGTAACCGAAGAGAAAATTTTATTTTTACTGTATCGATAAATACAAATTAAACACATTATTTCCTCGTCTCGGATCATGGACAACGATCAACGAATTTAATTTTTCTACACTAATGTGTTTACAGTTTTCAAATCTTAGGCTACTACAAACAGTTTTGAAGATTATTTGTCGTTTTAAGTACCTTCATTTTAAAATGTACTTGCAAAGACCTAGCATGAGTTATTCAACAGATCTAGTGCACGGTTAGTCCTACAACAATGAACCCGACAATACCATAAAGTCATATTGGAGGGAGAGAAAAACAAGCCCCTCTTTAAGCAATTTAAGGTTTTTATGAAAATCATAGAGTTGTAGGTATTGTGAATTATATAATGCCCTACACACATGCTATGTTTTCATCCTTAGTTCTGTAGAGAAGAGTAGTCGTATTTCAAGTAGACTAATGATGACAGTTATATCTAAAATACTAACCAGCGAGCAATCCTACCAAAATTACCACGCGCATTAGTGTTGCCAACGACCATATAAGTGTTGTAGCTAGATTATCACTAAACGAAAAATTAACAGTCGTCAGATGTGTCGCCAAACCAACGGAACGATGTCATTGTGAATTGTGAATGAAAGATAGATAGTTTGAACTAAAGAGCACTTCTGCAGACAGAGACAATACAGTATGCGTTCCTACAGTACGGCCAGGGTCGGACTGGGCTCTCCAAAAGGGCGCAGACCTTGGATTTTCAGAGGGCGTAAAATATTTCAATGAATTAAAAGAAGTGTACTTATTTATTGTAAAATAACTATAGGAGTGCTAGTATAACTCAATAATATCCATTAATATTAAATATGAGTGGTTACTGCAAGGACTTCCAAATTAACATTCCGCCCCCCCCTCCCCATTTGGCTCAAAGCATTGTTGAATATTGTGAATTGTATAGGCTATTTTTCATAAATATAATATACAGAAAAATCCATGGGATAAATGAATTTATTTAATCAAATTGGAAAAATATCTGGTATTTAAGGAAAAATTATACAAGATGATATAATTATATACTATACAGAAAAATCCATGGGATAAATGAATTTATTTCATCAAATTGGAAAAATATCTGGTATTTAAGGAAAAATTATACAAGATGATATAATTATATACTCCATAGTCCATTCACGGTAGGAATTACTCTCTGAAAGGTCTTTTTTCCCAACATTATCTTACTATATAATAGATTTCTGGTAGGGAAACGGGCCTTTCAGAAAACAATTCTTACGCCGAACAGACTTTACTATATGTTTATATACAAATATTTTCCTAGACCTTGCCCTCGAACTCCCAGATTTTTCACCTTTTTTACTTTTGTTTATGAAACTTTGGCAATACATAGTTGAAAAATCCAAATACACTCAAACATCACATAACAAAATTACTGCTATTTTGCACCAATAAAAAGATATTTACTAAAAAAAATTGTTTTTATAATAAATTAACATAGGGACTCAGGTCTGATTAGCATGGTCATTAAACGTCATTCCCCCCCTTCCCACCCCCCGGTTAAAAACGTTTTGGTGCCCCTGCTTTTCAATATCGCTGTATCTCATGGATATAAGAGTCATTTGATTGGATTGGATTTTTTTTTAAAGCGTATTGAATAATTTTTGACTATGATGATGGGTGTGAACCGAACTTTTTCCCAAGTACTAGTTTTATTAAATCTAATGCTAAATTAGGGAGAGATTAAATAAATTCAAGAATAACCCATGTTGAATATACCTTGATTTAACAAGTTCTTAGTGTACACTTTTGGGCTTGGCGGGAGATGCAAGCTATGTAAGTTCATTTATGTTAAAAAAAAGTATGGCTATTACAGAATTTAGTACCTCCCCTAAATTATCATACAAATACTCAAGATATCTTCTCTAGATGGATGTCATTTTTTATTAAATTTTCTTCACATCCAAACGCTACCCTCCCCTTTTCTCGTAATTTTGTCCTGGCAGCAGCATTGGGTTTGGGGTAAATTTGCATGTTTACTAACCTTATTGCACTTAACTTGGTCCTAACAACAATATACTAATGTGACAGCGAAAATAATTAAACTATTATGCGTCCACAAACAGGTCTCGCCAACTGACAAACAACACAGTAATACCACAAATGAACTAAGCTTAGAGCAACCTTTGTCCGCAAGACTGGTACACCCATTATACTCCTCCACTAGCCCTTACGCATTGGCTGAAGTAAAAAAAAAACGCAGTTTAAAAAATAGCTTTCCCTTCCTCTTTAATTGCAACCTTAACTTCAACACCAACAAGTGTCAAGGGGCACCCTATCATAAAAGCCTCTGTTCTCGGGCTAATCTAGTAACATCCTCTCCCCCACACCAAGTGGAGGACTGTGACCAACTACCCCGTCCCCTCCCCTTTGGGCGTACCAGATAAAACAACATTCACATAAGGACAGTGTGACACTGACTAAAGGTCTCGCGTCATCCCTTCACCATTCAAAACATCCCAACAGGCAGCTATACCGGGATTCATTGTTCCTGCGCTGTTTCATCGCACGTGCCAGACAAATAAAAACAGTAGTGAGCAAGCACCACGCTCACCCCTCGAACTAACGGAGGGCTAAATATTTTCATCATTGCAATATTTTTTTTGCCAATAGGTGAAGTCTAGGCCGAGGGCGCACCGGCCTGAGGACCGATGGGCCAGTCCAAGCCTGAGTAAGGTAGTTCAAAAATCAAAATTCTACAGCATTAAAATTTAAAATAGTGACCATGAACTTGACAGAAAAATTAAGGAAAGTCCCCAGTCGCTAAAAATGAAAATTAGTCTTAAGACCCGAAAAAGTCGTTAGGTCCCCCCAAAGTCTCTAAATCGGCAACACTGACGCGCATTCACATGACCCCTTATGTCATTCCTAGTATCGGGTAGATTTAAGGTTATCAGCACAAATATAATTATTTTCAAAAAGCGTTTGTGTTTTTATAATTTAAAATTTGTATGTCTATTTTTTAACAAACCAGGATATATTCTAAATTTAATATATTCTTGTAAAATACATTAAACCTTCAAAACATAATTACTTTTGTTTGAAATGCATTACAATTACTGTTCAATTTGCTTTAAAATGACAACTTGAAACTCTTCGGCATTTGCGCTGGTAGTTAAACATCGCTGAAAAGTACCGTCGGTGCTATTACCAAATTATGCCCAAGTTTTCATCGATAGAACCCGCGTCAGTGGCGTATTTGGTTAACGCGCTAGTCGTGTTGAGCTAGACTGCTAGGGACGGGGAGATCGAGGTTCGAATCTCGGTCGAGTGAACTGGGGGGGGGGGGGGTTCCTAAATGGTTTTCCACCCTCCCTCCACACAAATGAGGGTTCACTTAATCTAAATTCAACCTTCCCAATTCCTAATCCGAACGGGTATTAAGACGCGGTGTTAAATTAATTAATTCCATCGATAGTGACTTAATTTTTTTTTCAACGGTCATCATGAGAGATCATCGTTTACATGTTTGCTGTTTATGTGTGCTGAATTACGTACGAAAACATCGCCCGTGCGTAATGCTCCAAACACTGCCAAAGCCCCTTGCCATTGAGGAGGAATACAAATATAAATAATTGATACAACTTTCAAGGAGTGCTCAAGCTGATAGCTATCACCCAACAAGGACATACAAAACCAAGCTCGAGCAGAGCTGATACAAGCCAGTGCCAAGCGAGGTCGAGAGTTCACTACCTTGCCACGCGGAGCGCTGGGGAACCTCGGACAAGATTTGCGACCCGCCTCAGATCATCACACCACTTTACACGCGGCATTACACACACGATCACTAGGTCTGTATCACTGACACTAACTATGAACACGAGGACGGCACCACACTGCTCCAACCCTCGTGCTTGTATCACTAGCAGTGCAGCCTCAAATATGATAAAGAGACCTTTTAACCTAACGATTCTTTTTGTGTTCACGAACATGTGATGGACTGCAGAACAACAATAATTGTTTACCATCGGTTACTTAAGGAAACTCATAAAAATGTGAATGACGTCAGAGTATAGATAACAAACATATGACGTGGAGTGATGTGATGTGATCTTTTAAAGTAATACACACTTTTTCAGAGATTCCTGTAATTATTTAAAAGTTCGAAAGGAATTTTTTATGAGTCTCGGCAGTGTTTGGGAAGTGTTTTTTTTACTCGTTCGAAGTAATTCATTAAAATTTTGAGAACGCTCATAATATTTCAGTAAAACTCGAAGAATTCGGAGATTATCAGTAGCATTCAGAGAGTGTCTGAAGCATTCGGAAAGTACCGGAAGCATTCGGAGAGTACCGTATTAAAAGCGTTCGAAAAGTCTCAATGTTACAGCAAAAATATAATATCGATGCATCATATACTGATAAATGTATATTTTCAAACATGGTTTTTTATTTCTTTTAAAAAGCTGCGACAAAATATCCGGCTTTGGTTACCAAGATCAGGTGGAAACCCGAGCGAAGGCTAAAAAAGTTGTTTGTGATTGACTCAACCAATTTAACGTAACGTGCTAATCATGATCGGGTGTTATCTTTTTCAAGGTGAGAACACTAAACGAAACTTTGTAGCAAGTTTGTTCAACACAAACTACAAGGTTTTTCATGGTAGACCAACACACGCAATATACTTTTTATTGTTATTTGAATTTTCAAAAGGTTAACTGACCATTGCTTTTTCAGGGGGGAAGGAGTTTAGGAATAGTATACACTACTACGTTTAAAATATTTCCAAACGTGAGGTTTTGAAAACCTGTCACGGCTTAGTTTTGGCTTTGTAGAAATGCAGGCACTCTGATTAACATTAGGTTGTTTTCTATTGTGGTCTTTCTCACAACAATCGGAAGACCTCGAGTTTCATTGTCAACACCGAAAATTAAAGGTAGCCTGATATAATCCAGAAAAGACAATCATTTACAGCTGTCCAACTATAATACTGATTTTTTTTTTACGATAGTAGTGGTAAATAATTTTGTGCGTGCCATTTTTCTCCTCCCACACTATCCCTTCCTTCTTTTGATTGGTTCAAATTAGTTTCCACCCAGCTTATCCCCTTCTTTATTTTAAATGTCCCAAAATGATACCCACCAACCTAACCCCCTCTTTATTTTCACTAACCCAAAATAATTCCAAAAAACCTTACAGCTTAGTTATGATTGGTCCAAAATAGTTCCCTTCTACTTTACACCTTATTTTATTACTGATCCAAAATAGTTCCTTCACACCTTACTTCTTTAAGAAAAAAAATGACATCAAGGTAGTTCCCACCCACTTTAACTCTTTATACTATATTAATTGGTTTCGATTCACAATATTTTACCTCTTAAGTGCTATTGCCTTATATATTCCCATTTTTAATTGATCACAATTCAAAATAATATCTTAATATCTCCTTCCCTTAGGTGATATAACCGAATCCACCGTTTCCTGTTTAGTTGATTTTAATTAGAAATAACTAGCCTCGTTTCTTAAATTGTATTTGATTATTTTATTGCTTTTCCTTTTTAGTTAATTGTGATTCGAAATGATTCACCCCGCCAATCAAATAATATTTCAGACTTTTAAACGCGTAGTTTTAATTAAAATTGAGTTTGATAGTTTGATATAAGAGTTGTGGTTTTAAACTACCCCCTAGTTAACGTTGTTATTTTCCAAAAACACAACAACTCTTAATTTCGTCCAGTTTTTTACATTGGTATAGGTAATAATAGGAAACACTTTTTACTTAATAAAATGTTTTATTTACCGCTTGGATTTTAATGAAACAATTTAAATGCAACCCTTGAAACATGCGTTTTTTTACATGTTCGTAATTTCGATTTTAGTTTAGAAAGGCGTGATTTTAAAAATATAGCTTTTTTTAAGAAGTTTCAGATTAACTTATTTATTCAGCCTGGTTCTCATCTTCCCACAGTTGATTTTTAAATTTATTTTATAATAATAATAATATTTAGCACCACGTCTTACTACCTGTTCGGGTTATACGCTTTAAGTACTAATTACTCTAATGGACTAGGAATTTGGAAGGTTGAAATAGAGGAAGTGAACCCGCATTTGCATGGGGGGAGAGTGGAAAACTATTTAGGAAAAACCACCCCCAGTTCATCCGACCGAGATTCGAACCTCGATCTCCCCGTGCTCATAAATTTATTTTAGCATCAATAAATTGAGAATTGTTTAAACTTTTCTATTCGTTTGGAATCTTTTCAAAATGTTTTTTATTAGATAATTGAATTGTTCACATTTAAATAAGTCCTCTAACAACCTTACCCCCGCCAATTAATTTCTATTTCGTTTCCAATCATGCCCTAGAGGCATTAATTTTCAAAAATTTGCTGGGATAGTGTGCTCAAATCAGTCTTTGACTTAGTAAGCCAAGTCCTTCAAAAGTCATATTTGTACTAACCCTCCTCTCTTACATAATTAAGGTTCTTCAAACTATGCGCTTGCCACTTCGGGTTGGTCGAAACAAATCTGCTATGTCATAAAATTCATCCGGTGTTTCTGTGTGTTGTACCTCCACTAATATTGACGCATGAGCGTGCCTTCTCTGGAGGTAAATGCACTCGAGTTGACCTCATTGTAATAAAGCTCTTGGATTACAGGAGGCTTGAGATTTTATCGGTGTCCAAGTCATTGATATTTATGATTTTTCTTTTTCTTAGCACCGTATTACTAACCTTTCGGGTTCTTCGCTCATGTCCTAATTACTATAATCGTTTTAAGGATGAGGAAGGTTATATTTAGAGGAAGTATACCAGCATTTGCGTGGAGGAAAAGTGGAAAACTTTTTTTTTACCATTCTCGGTACACCCGATCGAGATTAGAACCTCGATATCCCCGTCATCGGCAATCTAGTATACTGCGAGAGTGGTTCCTTAGACCATGCGACCACCAAAGCGGATTTTATGATTGTTAAAATATTGGTTTATATTTACATCCGTATTAGCGGGCACGTGGACTATGCCATCAGTTTAGCCTGGTCTGGTTTGCCAGTGACGGAGAGGCCAGGGTTTGAATCCCAGCCGGGTGTATTAAGGGTGGTTTTCCACTCACCCAACTGCGCATACGCTTCCTAAAAACCATATCTTACTATTCCTAAACTATTGTCTAAATTAGGATGGACAGGGCGGGTAGAAAGATGTGAAAGTTAAAAATACAGTAACTTTATGATGGGAATTGTTAGTAACTTTAGTTACTAAATCGTTCACTTTGTTACAATACCAATAGCTGTGAACAATACCCGCAAAACCGCTAGTGTTTGTAATAGGTCATGTCTAGTCAAGACAAGGCCATTTTAAAAACCAGGTCGTTTCGAGTATTACCTAACTGGGATTTTGATCCGGTGTGTGTTTGTGTGATCACAGGGTATTGTCTGGACGGAAGTGTCTGGGAGATGGACATGGGTCAGTGATCGGGGATAAGGTCACACGTTCCTCGTATACTATGAATACTCTGGTCGCTGTACTGAGACGCAGCTGGATTATTCGCCAACTGTTATGGAGGAGGAGAATCAATGAGATTGATTCTTTTTCAACTATTCAAATAAAACGAATGCACTCAAGCAGGATATCCCATATTTTGAAGTTTCCTCTCGAGTTTAATTTATCCAAGGAACAGGACATTAACACCAGAATAAATATCAATCGAGCTACTCTAAACCAATAACAGCGATTCCAGTTCTCTTCTCACATCCACGTATCAACTAGAGCGCTTAGTGGTTGACTGTGTCAATATCCTCGGGTCTTCATATGTTAATATTTCAAGAGTATATGATTATATTTAAAGCTTTAACGGATTCAATGATCTGAAAATTTTCCGATTGAAATTTTTTCAAGGCGATTTTCATCTCTTAGCAGAAAGTGATATATTAGCACACGAATTACAAACCAATTTAGCTTTGGGAAGCTGCATTTAACAAAGCAGCCAACACTATGGGAAATGTGTGGTGATTTACGAACCTAAACAAAAGCACTAAGATGTTACCTGGGATCAAACTCTAGACCAGTAGTCCAAGTAGTATGCGTTCAAACGCCAACCTGAAAAAAAAGAAAAAAAATCTATCTACCGCCTTGGACCAGCGGACCAAGAGATTTTCATGAGTGCGGGTGTGTTCCGCAAGAATGCGTCAGCGTAGCAGTGAAAGTGAGCGTGTCCGCGTGAAAAGAATGCACTGTTGATCAACTAACATTCTCTGTCGACACCGAGCACACTGAGCATCTGTGGCGCAGTTAGGATACATTCCTGGGAGGGTACAAGGATAGAATGGGGGTGTAAAATAAGGTAAGAGGATTCAATGGGGAAAAGCAGGGGGTTGGAAGGTTAGGGAATACGGTGGAAATTGGAGAATGAATAAGAACGTAAGGAGGGGGAAAGAGATAAGGAATTGGAAGGTAAGCCTATAGGGGAATAGAAGATGGTGGAAGGGTTTAGGGCAGACATGTCAAACTTGCAGCCCGATCTCTGATTTTGCGCGGCCCGCGGAGCTTATAATGAACCAATATTCAATTTGGCCCTACTCTTCTTATTATTCCCCCTCTAAGCTTCACGGTGTCAATGAGTATAACGAGTAGAGCAATAGATGGTGGGTGAGAGTGTCAGCAAGCAGTAATAGTGATACATTATTGTCCCCCATCCGAGAAACCTGAGGCTATGGCCAGACGAGCTGTAAAATACTGCCAAAAACCCCAGTAAAATAAAGCTGCTACAAATTGTGGGTGGCCAGACGACGGCTCTAGTGCTGCTTCTTCACGATACACTAGCAACAAGTAGCTTTTGTGTGCAGCTGTGAAAATTAAATAAAGGTGATGAATCCTAATGCCAAATTGCGTTTTGCGTGTTACTTGTCCGACGTCGGCGCCGTCTAAAAAGATAAAGAAAGTGGTGGATTCATCCCATCATTAATAACCGAGCAACACATGAGTAATTTGTTTTACTTAGTGAAACACTGAAACTGTAGCTACCCTATAAAATCCTTTGAGTATTATCGAATGTCAATTAATTCGTTTGAGTACCAAATGAGGTATATTTTCTTCAAAACTGAATCCATCCCAAGTATTTCTTGCTAGAACTTCCATTACGCTAGACCAACTGCAAACATCAAATCGCTGTTTTTGTGCTCTCCACACTTTACGTCATACAGACATGGATATTTTTGTACCTCAATAATGAGGTGCTCGCCATTTTGGAACAAAATGGTAAATAAAATAAAGAGAACACACGAGGCAGGAATATGACTCCGCCACACAATATTGCACGTGTGGCTACTCTTTCGCTGTAAACTGTCGCCAGAATTATGGACCCAGGCCACAGACAAGAAAGAGACAGACTCTCAACCTTACGGAGGTTTTGCTGCGCTCCTTTTGGCAGCTTGAGTCCTTCAACACTGGGTTTCGCTAGTGTCACTGCTGGGTGCTGATGGAACTGCAGCGATCCAAGTGTGGAAGGACTCAAGCTGTCAAAAGAAGCGCAGCCATTTTGACCTGGAGGTTGGGTATCTAGGTATATTATTTGTCTGAGGTCCAGGCCTATTCATCTACAACACGACCTAGAAATTAGTTCCACTTTCTAGCCAAGCAGTAATTTACAACATTGTATGGCTGGCTACATTTGAATCTATTGAGTGCATTTTTATTATTTATTTTACTGCGGATTCTGGCAGTATTTTACAGCACGTCTGGCCGTAGCCTAAGTGATAACATTAGCGCGGGAATATCACTGCAGAGAACAAAAAGAAAATATTCGTTTTTGTTGGCAGTTTCCTACTCCAGAGTTATGAGATAGCAAAGCAAAATATTGAAATAATTTTCATTTGTCTGCCATAGCATCTGGTCGTGGAATTTTTTCTAATTGTATTTGATGAAATATAAATAAGTGGTAACATAAACGTAGTTTGAATGCATTCATATTAAATTATATATTATTGTATTTATAAAGGATGACTTATTTGTTAATAACATTTCAAATAGAGTGCCTCTCAAAATGTCTTTTTCAAAGCCGTCAAAGCGCAAGATCGAAGAGGGAGGTCATGTGTTTCAGAAAAAATGGGAGGTGACGTATTTTGTTCACCAATAAATAATATTGTTTGTCTCGTATGTAAACAAACAATCAGTTTTTGTAAAGAGTGCAACTATTATGGTTATTATAGTAGTGCTCACAAGGAGAAGTGTGATTTATTTGTTTGAAAAATGAGAAAACATAGATTGATCTAGTTGAAATTAGGTCTTAAAAAACAACATATTTTGAATATCTGTAAAGGGTGTCCTGGAATGTTGTCAAAACTTTTTAAATAAAGAGAAAAAGGTTTGACAAAATTCCAGGACACCTTTACAGATATTCAAGATCTGTTTATATTAACATGTGCAGAAAACTAAACTCTACGTTGATACTAGAGAAATATTTGATTTATTTTGGCCAAAAAAATGTAATGCTATAAAAACTGTAAGATTACTTGCGCTACCTTCGGCCACACCTTAAGGCGTTAGCCTTCTCTTCCACGTAGGAAAACTGAATGCCAGAGTTGGTCATACGATTCCTAATTTTCAATGTAGTATTGAACAGGAAGTGTTGTGTTACAAAGTTTTATAAATATATGTTTTAAAACGAGTTTTAAGAATAACCAATTTTATTCGAGCCCGTGGTTTGAATAATAGACTATTTATTTCCCTACTTTCTGACGGACTGTGATCGTGAAGATTTGCCGAACTACAAAGAAAAAAAAATCGTTGGATATCTTGTAACAAGGTGATGAAAAGCTTTTTTAATCTGAGAAACGAAATTATTTTGTTCTTAGAAATGCAGGCACAAGATCTTTCCGACATTAAAAATACAAAATGGATTCTAGATCTGGCATTTATGGTCGATATAACAAAATATTTAAATGAATTAGACTTAAATATTCAAGGAAAAAAATAAACTTATAACATCCATGAATGATGTGAAAGCGTTTCAAACAAAACTTCAGCTGTGGCAATGTCAGCTTATAACAGTGATCTGGTGCATTTTAAAACATTTGAATTCATATTCAAGAAAAATTAGTGACTACTCACAAAAAATGAGCTTACATTCGCAACGTTCACGGGAATATTAAATTTTATGTGGAAGGCAGATGAAGATTTTCAAATGGAATTAAATGAAATACAGTGCGACTAAATACTCAAGCAAAAGTTTTGTAAGGTTGGTGAACCAAATGTTTATTATTTCCTTTCTAAGGATCCATTTCCAAAGAATTGTTGAATTTGCGCTGTAAATATGTGCAAGTATGCATGACTGCATAAGTGTGTGAACAGTTGTTTTCACTTATAAAAAGGAACAAAACACCCGATAGATCACGGCTTACGCATACTGATTTGTCATCAAATACGAAAGTGACTTCAGCGCAAAATTTAAAGCGCAACATTAACACCATTGCTGCAAGTAAGAGGTCTCAAATTTCTGGAAAAAAATAAAAGGCGAGTCCTAATATTTTATAAAACCAAAAATAACTTTTTCATAAAATTAAGGTACTAAAATGAGTTTTCTTTACTTATGATTGTGATTTTTTTAAGGCAGCCCTGTTTGTATTTTTAGTTTTCAGTGTGGCCCTTATGATAAATCGAATTTGACACGACTGGTCTAAGTAATAGAGGGTGGGGGGAAGGAAAAAGCGTGTATAAGGGGGAAAGAATTAAATGGAGAAGGGTTTCTTGCGAGTTTTATTTTGAATTGAATTTTGGTTACAATGTGAAAACATAAATCTAATCTTGTTGCTAACGTTCGTTTCTGTTCAAAACCATTCCCAATATGGTATAATTTTTGGGAGTCAATAAGGTTTCGACAGTCATGTCATTCACATATCACAATAAACTTTGTGAATTTAACGGTTAAACGTCGTATTGTGTGCTATTGAAGACAACACGTTATGAACCGAATAAAAACATCCAAGCTAACAAAACAAATACATATTCCAAACGTTTTTGATTTTAACACTTATATAAAAAAAATTGTGTCTTTTTCTCTTAAAGGTTAAATGTTTTTACGTGAAACTTTTGGTGAAATTAATATCGTCTTAGACACTCACTTTGAGAATTTAATAAATTTCTCTTTTTATCTTTCTTAAGATTCGGGAATTTTAAATATAGGTAATTACAATTATATTTGCGAGATTCATTAGATTTTCATGATATTAAACAAGTTTAGATATTTAAATACACATTTAAAAAACGTAAATATAAGGTGGCACTCTAGATTAGATCAAAATTCAGATGTTTTTTAAGTGGCACACTGGTAGGAAGAGTTTCGCCATCATTTGAGCCACACCATTGTGGAACCATGTTGCTGCTTGCTACCTTTCATAGTAGTGTCCTTGCCTATCTATATATCCATCAATTCATTTACACACATACAAAGTTTCTTAAACCAACGAGGATATACACGCATGTGAGCAAAAGAGATAGGGCGTCAGTCAGCCTCATATGTTCTAGTGGTGACGGTGAGGTCAGGACTCAAATCCCGGTCTGGTGTACTAAGAGTGAAAGTGTGAGTACATTTTCTCTAAATTCTACTTTACTCATTCCTTTACGAGTATTGTAAATAGTTGGATAGCCTATACGGGTTGTAAGGCACTTTAGAACAGTAGTACTCAACTTGGGCAGTGGCGTAATTAAGGTTGGTGTCACCCAGCAGTAGCTCATAGTGTCACCCCCTGGTACTCCTCCTGTACCAGACCTACGGAATTCTTAGTCATGTTTTTTGAACTAGTGTTACCCGTAAATCGTAATTCCCATATATCATTGAAAGTAATGGCAATAGTATTGACATAAACAACTCGCAAAATAAAATTACACCTTTTAATTACAATATTTACATTTACATAGTTTCATATGGTTAAAGTGAAAATTTTGTATGAAACCAACATAATTCGAAGTGAACACGTTTAAAAACTACATACAAATTATGTTAATTTTAACTCGTTAAACCATTACATGAAATACATTAATTAATCAGGTTTGCATAATCAATAATGGCCCAAATAATGCAGAAGTTGTAAACAAAAGCATATGATTGCAATATACTCAAGATATTTTAGCTAAAATACCAACAAATTTGACCAAATCAGCGACTATAAAAACACCAGCAGCAACGAAAACAGCGCATGAGCGTATAACCCGAACGGGTAGTAAGACGCGGTGCTTAAAAAAAACAACAGCGTGAACTCTTAGTGCCGTCTAAATGGGTAATAAAGACAACTCTTACTGAGTGCATACGCATTAGTAGGTTCAAAAAGTAAATAAGTATCTTTGTAGGTACAGTATATTGAAACATTACATGTAAGCCGTGCTTACGAAAAATGTGTGTGGTTATAGGAATGAATATATATATTTTTAATAATACATTTCTTGCGATACACTACACAAAATTTGTAGGGATGGTACTTGATGGTGTCACCCGGTGCGGTTCGCAACCTCATACCCTCTAGTGGTTCCACTGAACATGGGGTACGTAACATGTATATGTATTTATCATAATTTGGGATTTATTATATATATATATATATATATATATATATATATATATATATATATATT
>CABFOW010006128.1:0-35014 GCA_902141385.1 Timema californicum
CACTTGGCCTCAATTTTGTTCAATTAAAACATTATTATATATTTTGGTACTATTGTGATATTGATAAAGTTTAATGTGAAACTATTCCAATATGTACCATTTCATTATATATTAAACTATATAAATTAGAGTACAAAACCAAATCAATTATAAATTTAAGTTATATTAAAGCTTGCAAAATAGATTGCTTTATAAAAATATGATTCTTAAACACAGAGTAGTGATACATTTATTTTGATTTGATTATGAAATACAAAAAATCATATAACTGTTAATTCATGGTTGAACATGTTGTATGTACAGTACTTTAAAATATATTTTTAGTATTAATTTACCATAAGATATATGGGTAATTTAAATATTTTAGTTTGAAGATTACGTATCACATTTGTTGTTAATTTAAATATTGTTAAAAATAAATTTGATATAATTTGATTTGTTATTTCTATTTGGCGTTTTAAAATAACTTATAGTAAAATAAATCATAATTTATCTTGAGCCCTCGGGGATTTAGGAATATATTTGTATTATGATTTTGATACTATTTTACTTACACTATATATATTATGTATCATATCTACTAAAGTTTTATTTTAGTGACGTTCTCAATCTCAATAAAGAGGAGATGTGCACTCATATGGGAAATAAGTTATAAACAAAGCGTATAAAAAGAATAACACATCTCACCATGAGTTCAACGTCTCTTTCATTATGCATTAGCAATAGTAAATTGTGTGATTGACGTGTTGTTCTATTGACCAATAGTGTGGGCTTAAACTCACCAACTATGTTCAATCAAATAATATTAATAGCGTTGATTGCATATTTTAACATAAGAAAAAGAAAATAGAGAAAATAAAAATTTACAATTAATGTGCCATACAACTAATTTTTCCCCCTTATAAATATATAATTAGATTAGTTATTACGATATCTATTACTTTTTAACGATAAATTTTCATAAACACCATTTTACGTGCCCAAATATTAGTACATTAATTATTAAGGTGAAGTTGAAATGGAATCGAGAAGGGCCAGTGTTCTTGCAGTTTTGAAAAAAAGAAAAAAAATATCCAGTATAAACATATATTTTAATTTTATTCCTATGGAGATATCAAAATTTATTGAGTATATGTCATGAGCATAGTGGCATTAGATGACGCAGTTTTTAAATTAAGATAAACAGCTTTCATTAAATTGCATATATTCAAGAAATAAGTAACCACATAAAGAGAATTAAACTCCGTGTTACCATTATTTTACTATTAAAACTGCAAAAACATGGAACTTTTCTCATGTACCCTTCCAACTCACCTTAATTGCATTGCCAAATATTCAATGTTCATTTAATTGAGGTATTTATTGTGCACTTTTTAACGGGCTGATTGTATCAGCATATGACTTATAAACGAACTTAAAACTAGAACAGACATAACATCCAGCCCCCGGCCATAATTCATCCTTATGAAAGGATAAACTCACAATACACCAATGATAATTTTTTCAGCCATACCAGAAATAAAGCTTGGGACCCTTACACGTTACAGACAGAGTCAAGGTGTCGAACTATACCAAATAGAAATAGATTACATGATGTATAATTTTTTACTATGCATTCATTATGAAATTGATATATTTAGCTTGGTGGTAAATTAAAATACTGGGGCCTAGTAATAATATTGTCTGTAGCTATGTTGGGAAAATATTTAACAAGTTGATAAAAGTGTTTGGACAAATTCCAATTGAAGTTGATATTTTTTTTTTCTTTCAAATCTTCGAGTTGATTTTTTTCTAAAATCGTTAATATCCTTAATGATTTGAGGATTCTAAGGCAGTGCCCTTATTTTAAACAATAACTATTTAAAAAAAATAATTCCAACCATCTTTTCAGGTAAACTAATGTAGGGCCACTCGTTTGGCTTTAAATTTCCCGATTATTTTGAATGCACTTATAAGTGAGTGGTCTTTCCCATTTGAAAGTTCATTCATTTCCATATATTTTGTCACGCGGCGATTGTTCCTTTTAATTGGTAGTTGAAATTGAGGCAATTCTCCTTCCTTCCCCTAACACCCCTCCCCATCAGTCGCTTTTACAAATTATGCACCGAAATTAAACACAAAGCTGTTCATCAAAATGGTGTGCATTAACCATGTTGTGTGTAGACATGCACTTTCAAGGCACGGTTCTACTTTCGATTCAAAGTTATGGTGAATACAAACTTTATAACACAAGTGGGTAAAATAATATTAAATAGCTGTATCCAAAACGCCTACTTCATGTTAGGCTGTTAATGTCCAATATTAGTATTAAATAAGAAAACGCAGGCTAGTAAACAAAAATGAAGGAAATTTTATTTCTATAGGCAGGGTTGATCTATATTAGGGAAAAAATAACTGGAACTGTTGGCCGATTCGGGAGAAATTGGTACATATTTAAAATATTGAAATTCACACTTCAAACTATGCTTTTAAACTAGTTGTCTGGGGATATCCAATATCACGAAATATATTATTTAATTTACTGAAAAATGAATATACAGTAATATGTCTATTTTAATTCATTATTTTTTTCCTTATATTAGGTGTGCCTAAGTTGTTTGAGCTTAATAGGTCAATATATTATGGTCAAAACCCACCGTACCTACAAAGTACACTTTAATTTTAAAAAACTAATTTAAATTTATTTAAATAATGTATTTAAATTAATACTTTAATTGATCACAAACGTGCTATCCGCAAGATACAGAATATAAAATACAAATAGTTTTTGTAAAATTACAAAGTACGACTAATAATATATTAATCATGGATGTTTAGTGAAATATCGTCCGATTTTAAAATCTGATATATTATCAAACAATATAATACGTACTAATGTGAGATGGCAGCTTTAAGAGCCGTTTTATATTAAATTTTAATCAAAATTAAATGTGAAAATTAAGCATTCATTATTAAACATAATACTTAGCGTGTCAGATACTTTTTAATAAAATGAAGATTATAAAGTAATAAAACAACATTTTGACACAACAGGCTACTGAAATTATTGTATCTAAATTAGAAATATTTTATTGAGGATTACGTAAATACAATACATAAGGACTAAGAAAATTGTATGAATAAAATATTAAATTATTAACATTTTTATTTACTCGTGATATTTAAAGTTCACTTTATGAAACAACCAATTTTATAAAAGAAACGATTTACAAACAAACTTAATTAGACAGTTCTCCAGTCATCGATTCATAACTTTGAAAGAGGAATCTTCAATATCAGCACAAGTAATTTATTAGGGCATGTCTGGAGTCGAGTCCAGCACTTTTAAGTCTTGCTCCCACGACCTCTTATATGGCAAGTCGCGAATGGCTCGTGGTTTGTAGATTCTAGAGCCTGTGGTTCGTAGATTTACGAGCCTAACAATTCCCAAGACGTGTGGTTTACACTATTCGTGTCTGTGGATGTGGCACAGTGCCTGAGCCACTACTGGATTGTCATCAGACGAACCACAGGCCATTGATGTTTCAAGAATTTACCGAGAATTCACGTGAACGCTCAAGCCGTAACAAGCGAACGCGCATCTATCGGTCCCACGACCTATGATAATGCAATCTACCAACTGAATCCGTCTAAACACGTGCCGTGGGAACGGGCCTTTAGTTTAGCAGCTCACACCAGTGAGCCCGTGATCTCAGACGCTAGTCTCCAAATATAGGGAAGATTTCAATCGCTCTCAGCCTCTAAGTTTCATTTATAGCTTTCAAACTAATTGATGTAATTTGTGTAAGAGGAGCCCTCAGGGCTCTAGGGCTGAGATTGAGAGAAACATCCTTGTACTATTTTGTTAGTGTGGGAGAGGTCTTGGTTTGACTCTTGGTAGCATGCACTTGAAGTGGTTTCCCACAAAACTGGTTTTTATGTCCCCTTTCTAAAATAAAGGAAGGCATTAACTTAATACAAGCCTTCTTGATACTACCCATAGAATATGACGTTAATAACAATGTTGATAAGTTTCATTTATAGCTTTCAAACTAATTGATGTAATTTGTGTACGAGCAGCACTCAGGGCTCTAGGGCTGAGATTGAGTGAAACATCCTTGTACTATTTTGTTAGTGTGGGAGAGGTCTTGTTTTGACTCTTGGTAGCATGCACTTGAAGTGGTTTCCCACAAAACTGGTTTTTATGTCCCCTTTCCAAAATAAAGGAAGGCATTAACTTAATGCAAGCCTTCTTGATACTACCCATAGAATATGACGTTAATAACAATGTTGCTAAACAATCTAACTAAGAACTAAGAACCTAGGTGGGTCACAGAGTTTGTCCTTGAGTTACTAAAATACCGCACACTATCCCTTAAGGAAGGAGAGCAGGGAGCTTGAGAAAAGGTCAATGCTTTGCATTTATTACATCCAAACTTTCCTTGTTTTAAAGTAATAAAATATTTGTCCAGTACAAATATATAGTTTAATTTTATAACCTCGAAATTTTTTTAAATATCTGTCATGGATGTCCTCGAATTTATTGAAAAATATTTTTCTCCTTTCTTCATTTGAAAAGATTCTCATGAAAAATATTCAACAACTGCATGAGAAGAAAATTAAATTTTATATTTATACTGGAGCAATATTGGATTTATGTTAACCAAAAATATGTTTTGCTATAGAAAATATAGAAATACAGCCCTTAGCTCGTGTTTTACGCTATGCCCTATGATAAATGAAACTAAATTTTAGAGTATTACTATCAATGGTAATGCTAATTGCTATTGAAATGGAGATAATATAATATTTATAGGAGATATACCCAAATTTGAGTGAGGGATTGGAAAACCCTTTTGTAAAAATCCTTTGGTACTCACAACCATTGTTCCAATCCCGACCTCCGCTTAGCAACAAACCATACTTGATGACTCTGATAGGCCTTGTGGACACCTATACGTTTTTTGCTAATTCGTGAATTCTAATGTATATAATATAACTAAATAAAGTTACGTCTTCAGAATAATAAGGAATAATTTATATCAAAGTCTAACTAAGATAGGAAAAATTTTTTTTTACAGTTTTAAAAACTACTAAAATAATTTTTATGTATTTATACAGCAAGTTGTGTTATGCCATTATCCCTTTTGATCCTAATGTAGATATTCCAGCATTTGGAAGGAGTCATAATTTCTAAATAAACGATTTGGACACTCACTCCCGAATCAGTCAGGCGTGGCAACATTTCCGCTAACAATGGCCTCAAGTTAAGCACCATAGTGATCCGATGACGTCATGGTGGCCGGCGGTTCCTATGAAAGTTCGTGATTTCTCCACTGCAAGGCACTGTTGTAAAGCGCCGACGTCTGCTGCAACCTAACGGAGATGCCAAGAAACTCGGCTCCGGTCTGTGGGCTATCGTAATTGTAGATCTAGGGAGGGAGCAACCCTGGATCGAAAGTTGATCTGGGTTTATATTGTTAAAAATATGATTTTAAACCTAGTTATTAAATTTGGCTCTAAACCACTTTGGGGAGTTTTCATAAATGGGCTTAAGAGTCCTGTACTGCGTAGTTTGCTGGTGGCAGGGAGTTTGGTATTCGAATCCTGGTTAGGTGTTATATAAATTATTTCTCTAAATTGTGGTCTCCCTTTCCTCCATACAAATATGTATACACTTACTCTAAATATTAACATTTTATGTCATCATTTTCAAAGCACATAATTCCATGGATGTTGGTAAATGTTTAGTGGTATGAAGGGCCAAATTATTATATACAAACTAAGCCACAATAAAGTAAGAGTGTCATAGAAAGACTTGATTACATATTTTTCGAAGGTTTTGATTAATACTTGAGTTCGTTGCTTTAGGTATTGCTTCAAAATATTTTTAAAAAATGTCTATATTATTTGATTCTAAGCTTTCTTTTAAATTTGTATTCGAGAAACACCTTTCGCATCCACAACATTTTTTTTATATAAGCTACACTAAATACAAGACGACACCTACCTAAACCAGAATGGAATGGGCCAATTTCCTATGCGAGAACGGCCCATTCCATTCTGGTTTAGGTAGGTGTCATCATATACTTAGTGTAGCGCCGCACTTGAGGCATACTAAGTTTGACTATGAAACTGGCCCTTACTCTAAATATTAACTTTTTATGTCATCATTTTCAAAGCACATAAGTCCATGGAAGTTGGTAAAATTTTAGTGGTATGAAGGGACAAATTATTATATACAAACTAAGCCACTATAAAGTAAGTGTCATAGAAAGACTTGATTACATATTTTTCGAAGGTTTTGATTAATACTTGAGTTCGTTGCTTTAGGTATTGCATCACAATATTTAAAAAAAATGTATATTTAATTCTAAGCTTTCTTTTAAATTTGTATTCGAGAAACACCTTTCGCATTCACAAAAAAATTGTTATATAAAATAACACCAAACGTATGAGAATTTAAAAAAACCCATCAGATTCACCCTTAAAACAAAAATAGCCCCATAGAGGTCCACATCAGAATAATATGCATCACCCCAGTGGGAATAAAATAAATAAATGAAAAAATTAAAACTATATAAAAAGTTTTATTTTAGCACCGCGTCTTACTACCAGTTCGGGCTATAAGCTTATGTATTAACTAAACTAATTTGTTAGAAAGGAGGCCCAAGAGACGTTTATGATCATTCCGCCTCTCTGCAACACCAGAAGTCATAATATACTTACTCAAAATGTTCCAGTTTGTTTTATTTTGTCTCAAAGCAAGAGTTCAATGACCACTTTACCATTTTACTTGATGCTGCAATCTTCTCTTTGTTAGTGAGTGGTATTGTTTTGCAGGGTGAATGGAATTATACTACAGATATCGTTGGTTGACAACTGTTAACTAACACAAACTTCCATCTTCAGGCAACAACTTGTACACATCTCACTGTAACTTGGAGATGGTAATAATAATGGTTGAGATGTCATTTTATTGGTTATCAGCCCTTATATTGTGTCCAGAGTGAGCAAGTCAAAATGAATGAGAGTCTAATGGACGATTAACATTTAATTATAGTGAGTTTATAATAATTGTGAATGAAAAATCAACCATTTCAGACACATCCTTTTATAGCATATAAAACACTTAAAAATGTGAATTTTTACTAAATATTTAAAAATGCTTCTTCGTATATTTCGCTGGCTCATATAATATAATTTATAAGCTATTTGTAAAAATGTAAGTTTTAACATTTTTTAAAATGTATTCATTTTAAATGTATAGTATCAAATAGATAATATTGAATCACATCAGTGGGCATGCGGAAAAAAATGTCAGGTTCATATGCCCCATATTAATGGGAGAAAATATGACCCAAACCCGTCTTCTTAAACCAAAATTCCTCCAAATAGAATACATTAAAAACTAATATTTACGTTTTAGTTAGACATATTGCTAATAAAAGGTTAAATTTTTTCGATATATCACTGTGCATATTGTTTTTATTGTAGTTTTTAATTACTAACCCCTTTTTCACAAAGTTAATAAAAGCAAGGGTTTCAGTTTCAAATTTTAAATAACAAGATTTTCATCATTTTTGAGTCATTGTATCAATTTTCAGCTTTATAGGTTAGATAGAATTTGTTTATAAAGCCAATTAAATATTTGAGGAAGGATATGTCAAGTGAGGAAAATAAAAGGGTTTAAAAATACAAGGCCATGATTTAAAAAACAAACACGTGATCCACCCCAAGATTGGCTTTATTTTTATGTGAAACTGAGCAATGTTTTAAGTTTGAACCATGGATAGTTATGAATGAATAGCTAAGATTAATTACAGTAATCAATTTGATTTATTTTAAAATAAAGGTGAATAAGAGAACTTAATAATCCTTAGAAAGCGTAGGTGCATCCCGCATTTCCATAATCTATAATTAAACTCCGTAGAAACTTTTAAAAATCCGCAAAGTTTGACATTAAAATCAGGCTTTCATTTTGTATATTATTTGTAACGTTGTCTAAAGTAAAATCGGCTTTAAATTTATTTTTATCAATAATAAAGACAATTTTTATGATTCATGTATGAATATAATAAGAAATATGGCCAAAATAGTTAAAAATAATAACATTGTAATTATTTTAAAAATAATGATTGCATTAATATTTATTATGTTTTAACTACACTCCTACATTATTACTATACACTTTACGTTTATAGCTGTGTGACATTTAAACAAAACTGGTTTTTCTTAACATTACTTTAGCTTCAAGTAAAGTGATCTAAACAAACATAAGGTCCTATGTCAAGAATAGCTTTTACGAAATCAAATAATCGAAATAAGAGTATATTTTCTTGACTAGCTTAATATTACTTATTTCAATATCATACTATAACTCTTATGAATGATAGTAACAACATAAGCTGAGATTATTAAAATTTGAACAACTTTCACCAAACTTAGCCTATAGCAGTTAAATTGATAACATTTGTCAAATTCTGGGCTTTACATTAGGAGTAGATGTTTGAAATACTTGTGGAGATTTTAAATTCGCAGAAAATAAAGGTATATATTAATCCTTGAATTGAACTCTCCATATCAGTGTTTCCCAACCTGGGGGGCGCACTCCTCTAGGATAGGTCTTGAAGCACTTCCAAGGTAGATGTAGAACAGTTTGGAAATAATTTTAAAAATTATATATAAATTGAAGATATATCTTATTTAAATCACTTCTCCATAGTAACTAAGATAAATATTTATTGTGGTGTTGGCAAAATTAATTACCATTTGTAATAAAATCTTCGACCAGCCTGAGGTGTTCATGCACGTGTTTATTGTTAAGCTTGCAAGCCCCGGATTCGAACCCAACTCTCCTTTATTCTCTCCTTCTAATCCAGAGATACCCAAAATGTGGGACCAAAGGAGTCTTTACGCCAGAAAAAATACAGGTTGGAGCCCTTATAGAATTTTAACATTATGAACATTCGATAGCGACAGTTAACTTTTACAAGACGTATAAAAGTATATAGCAAACGGAAAATCTAACATGTTTAATCAAACGACCATTATTCATATTTGAAAAAATTAGCAATCTTAATTAATGATGCTATATTATAATGTGAAAAAAAATTTTAAAATTAAAAAAAACTCTTATGGAGTCTGAGATAAATGGCGTAGCCCAAGGGCTCAACAATTTGGAAAACGTTGTCCTAAGATACCATTGCAGCCACGTGTGGTGATGTGAAAATATATCGATACTTTACTAATATTGATATTTTCCTTTCGATAATAGTATATTTTTACTTTATAATTTTTTACGATACTTTTACTGATATCAGTACTCACACTAGGATTGGTATTGAACGAAAAAAAGTTTTTGTTATTTTCACTTATACCGGTACTAAATAATTATAATAATGGTTAAAGAAGGATACATAATAAATTGAAAAAATATCACAAATCATATTTAGTAAATAAATTACTTTCCATCAGCTACATTTTCATAGACGTTTTGAAAGCTGGAATGGTAAAACCTTCTATATCATCCGTCATATAATATTATATATCATACATTCCAAGATCCAACACATAAAATAGACGCGATAGACCTATTTAAATTATAATATGGTTAAATCATTATAATTCTCAGTGTTTAAATAAATATTAAAATATAGCTATGATGCAAAAGTTGAATGTATTATTATTAGATAAAATAACTTTAAAAAATTATTCCAGATTAAAGTTTCGATACCGATACCTACTGTTATCGACTGTTTCTTTCGATACTAGTTTGGTATCGATATTTTTTATTCCAATACTTTTAATGAGTACAGCATCGATACTTTTATTTCGATACCACATTCCTACTTTGATGCTCATAAAAACTAAACAGCTTTGTCAACTACTACTGGAAAGTGATTTACATTGTGATTTGTAAACATCAAATTAAATTTTCAAGATCTTATGAGGTCAAAACAAGGTCATTCATAACTATAATCTCTAGTCAATCTGTCTACCACCATCCTGCCCGTGTACATTGATTTTTGATAAAGAAGTGGCCAGCAAATAACTAAATTTTTTAAATAAAATTTACTAAATTATTGGAGTGAAAGAAGTGGCAATGAAATATGATTATCCACCAAGAAGGGCGTTAGCTGAAAAAAGTTTGAAATCACTGGTTTATAGCAACTAAAGTATAAGTGTGTTCAAGTCGTAATTGAAAACCAAAAATTCTTACCTATTTAATATACTTAACCATATATGAGTATTTTATTAGATTTAGATTTAAGAAAATATAGGTAAGATGAAAGTTTTAATTCGATAAAAAGTTTATTTGCACCATTATTAGTATAAAACTAATCCTATGTTTGCAATTATAAAGAGTTTTAATGATAAAATAGTTTGCTCCCTCTCAATTTATGATCTAGGTAACCAAGACACCCAACTCTACTTTCATTTTTATTTTGATCATCTAATATCTCACTCATTGAAATTACTTTAACTTATTAAATTTAATACCTACTCATTAAATAAAGCTGAATGTATTTTAACATTGTATCCATACCTTGGTTGGATATAAGCTAGAATATTCTACAGTTGCGTGGAATTACCTTACCTCATCCGACTCTTTCAGACGTTCAAATTAAATTTGTGGCTTCTTGCTACTACACGTTCTTTCTTCTTATTATTATTATTATTGTATTACAAAAATTGAATTCCTTTAGAGATCCAAACTCTCTTTTCGCATAGACTTTATTGTGATTCCCTTTTAATTTTTATATTTTCAATAACAACATTTTTTGACAACAAAATTTATTTCACTCAATAACTCTTAGAAGGACCATCAATAGCGCAAATTTTAGATTTTGATGAATTTGACTTTTATCACAAAATGATAGCCAAATTCAAAGAGCTATTTAAGGATATCCCAAATCATTAATTTACTCAACATAAAACATTTTTTACCTCAAATATTAAAATCTACATTATTCAATCTGGTTATCATCAGCTATATATATATATATATTTAATGAAGATATTAGCGAATGGAAACAGTTACATAATGATAGGTTACGTGCCCTGCACTCACTATCAGCCATTGTTACATTAATCAAATCTCGCAGGTTATTGTGGGCAAGACATCCAGTGCGAATGAAAGAATCTGAAACCACGCTCAGAGTATTGACTGTAAAACCTCATGGGACCATTAGGATTGGCAAGAGACGAATTGGAGGGAAACTTTAAAAACAACCTTAGAGATAATTGTAATGAGGTGGACTGGATATAATTATCTCGAGATAGAGGTAGGTGGTATAGTTTTTTAAATGTGACAATTAACCTTTGAGTTCTTAATTCCATTGAACAGGGGTCGTCAACCTTTTGAGGCCACAATCAACTCACATATGTATTGAATATCCCGCAATCACCCTTTATTAGTATATTATACCATTTTATTCATGTCCATTATATTTATTCATTAAATCAAATTTGTCCTCAAATACTTTTCCTCACTCCTTTCTAAAAATAAATTTAACATGCATAAGATGTATATTTCAAACGAAATTATTTACTTTAATCATAGATATTATACAATTTTATAGTAACTAAAAACCTATCATTAAATATAAATAGCACGGGTAGGCCTATATCTGAATACTGCTTAGTCGACAATGGTAGTGTGTTATCAGTTAATCATAAATTTTAAATTGTTAAGACTTTCATTTCTAATGTAGCAGAATTGAGATGATTAAAGACAAAATGATTTTTCTGAGTTATATATTCAATAAATAAATGGCACGGAACTCCGCACGAACTTTCTCGCTCTATTGTTTAAAATTTGACATATTTACTCATAGCTCGTAATATATTATGTAAAACGAATTAATATACAATAGAAAACCCAAGCATAAATTGCAATATACTTATTTAGAACTTTTTCTTAATCATGCTTTTAAATTTTATAATTTTATTTTAAAGAATTTATATCCTCATTTGTATGGTTGGACCGATTAAAAAAAGATCAATATTGGGTCCACAAGGGTCAACACTTTATATTAAAATCTCAACTTAAGATTAAAAATTTTGACATTTTATTAGGTATTGAAAATCTTCATGCCATCGCATTGCTATTAAATTCACTCATTTATAAATTGTGACCAATAAAAAAATGTAAATATTGAATATTGAGTCTAAAATGAAGTTGGATCATTGTTGTACAAATATTTATCCTAAGCGGTTTAAGGAAAAACAACATAAATTTTTTGAGAGACTTACTTATATTTGATTAATCATTTAATTAGTCATTCTGTTAAAACTTAAGTAATATCTTTTTTCATCTAAAACTCACAAAATTATATTAATATATTTGCATATATTTCAGAAACGTTGGTTTTATAAATATATATTCCATTTAAAGTTTTTAATTTTTAATAGTACGACAATTTTGCCATGAAAAGTTATGTAGTATCTAAAATAGTTGCAAGAGATACGGAAGTTTCCGCTTCTGTAAAGTACCCTAAAGGTCATTTTCATGGGAAAATGAAAATAGCTAGTTTATTTATAATCTTAACCAATTCATAGATACGAATGTTAATCAAAATCGTTAGAGCCTATTTTGAGAAAACAATTTTTTTTTTATCATTTTGCCCTTTCTTAAACTACTCTTAATTTTAAGTTTAAACAAACACACAGACAGACGGCATCGCAAAGACCACATTTTAAAGTTCCGGGAATGAGACGTCAACATCCATTAACAATTCAGGTTAGTTTTTTTACGGTCTCAGTTTACCTTTTGTGTTCGAAAAGTTTATATATATATATATACTTTTGCATATAAGCTTGAAAGTTATTGGTCTTATAAAAATATTCTTCAATTAAAATATTTGTTTTATAAATAGACCTACGTATTTGTAATCATACGTAATTTCACATCTCAAATAATTTAGGAGATACTTATAGTAAAATAAAATTTGCGCATCAGACTGGAGCCCTTAAAGTAATTTTTCCGAATTATTGAGAATAGCCATTTTGTTTATAATATTTAGAAATGTTTAGAAATGAAATTTAATCAAAATCGTTTAGCTTATTTTGAGAAAATCGACTTTTTCTCTTTTTGCCCTTCAGTAAACTACCCTTAATTTTAGGTTTAGATATCCAATTCCAAAAAGCCATCGGGGCAACCCTATTAAAACCCTACAGAGCAAGATTCATCCCAATCGATAAAATGGTCTAGACTCTAGTTGGAAGTACAGTGATACAGACAGACGGAAATTCAAAAACAACTTTTTTTGATTCAGGGCGTAATGAAACGTCAATATTCATCAAAATCTTGAGGTTCATTTTTTTGATGATCACAATAATTTTTCTACCTGTAAGACAGCGAGAAATTAAAAAGGATATTGTTTAAAAAAACATCCAACTGATTCTAGTTTTCCAGCCTCGTGAATATTAGCACAAACTATGCCCTCATATGCTCTATTCTTTTGGAGTAGTTTATCGGTTAAAAAATCTTGTAAACAAATTCATGAAGCACCCTTTTGAAGGATATATAATGTTTAATTATCTTTGATGAAAACTGCTTCCCCGAATGTTAATGTTACATAAAATTGTTGAACCTAGACTTTTTGTTCATGATATTTTATCTTTACCTTCCAGTTACTATAGTTGTGGTTCATTCAACTATGGTTTTAGGAAAGATTTCAAAATTAGTACTATCGAAGTCCCTAATTCTTAGCAGATCAGACCCATTTCTTTAAGAAAAAAACTATATTTGTGTAAGAAGATCATTGTATTTCTCAAGGGCTTCGCCTTTACTTAGACAACAAACATCCATAAAATGAAAAAGTATCTCTTCATGCTAACAGTTCTGCACTTATGTAAATTCTCTGAACAATCTACATTTTTAATGCCCGGCTGCAACTAGCAAATCTTAAAGCCATCTTCAAGACAATCTCCATAGTTCTGCAAAGAGGGTAAGTGTGATGAATTACTATGCACTTAAAATTCAGAAGCAGTGGTAACTGTTAAAAATTTTGACGAAAGGAAAGAAATCATGTCAATTTACGAGCATCATTGGTTTTGCTGGCTAATTTTTTGAAATGTCTAATTTTTTTCAAGTAGTTATTTATTGAATGTTAGAAAAAATAAAAAATGTTTCCAGTAATTTTGTTTTATAAATTCTGCTCTACTTTAAACATCAATGAAGCCCATTTAAAAAAAAATATTAGTTTTTGATCCGTTTCAAAAATTTTATTCATCCAACTGTAAACTGCTAGGAAATAAAATAGTGACATTTCTGCCTTTGGTGTTTTGGTTGAATCTATGGATATGATCTCAAATAGACATGTCAAAGTGAATGCTGAAAGTTATAAAAATCAATAGAAACTAATACTTCATATTTCTTTTGAATTCAAAAAATAGTTCTACAACTATTTCAATAAAATATTTTTTTTCTTAAACTCACAATCAGTAAAAGGTATTTATCATCTTACCCAGCACACATGAAACTTTAAACGAAGAACGTAGTTATAGAAGTAGAAAACCTCTTCACTTAAATCCAAGTGAAAGATACAATATCATAACCCTAATAATTAAAAAAAGGCAAGATTCAAAAAAATGTTGGATCAGTTCTCGATATCATAGTACAGACTTGCATTCACAGATATTTGATATAATTTGTTTTATTAGTAGAAACACCACTGCTAGGACGGGAATACACTAATATTAACAATTTTAACAAATAGGTATTATGTAGGCAGCTTAAAATTAACATACATTTAAGTACTTTATATATTTGTAAGTTAATAACTTAAGTATCGACTTTGTTTACAATAAAGTTTTCTCACGCGATTGACTGGTTCCTGACAAATTCCATGTAGTAGTGTATTTACGTATGTATATATGTATGTGTATATATGTATGTATATATGTGTGTAAGCATGTGTGTATGAGTGTATGCATGTGTGTATGTATGTATGTATATGTGTGTATGCATGTATGTATGTATAGGCCTATATGTATGTATGTATGTAGGTATAGGCCTATGTGTATATATGTATGTATATATCTATGTATATACGTATGTATTTATATGTATGCATGTATGTATGTATGAAAGTAACATTTTTACACTTCTAAATGAACTAGATAGCTGAAATTTGGATACATTTTGTAGGAACCACCCAAAATGTGCACAAAAATCCTAAACCTTAAAAATAAAATCTTTTAACACACACCAAAAAAAAGAAAGAGAATGAGTACAACTCTTAAATACTTTTGTACTATCGTAGGTGTCACTTTACCCGGATAATTGGAGATTGACTGTACAGGATAACGTTGCACACTGTTTGTAAATATTTGAACTTCAAGCTAGGCTAAATTTTAACCTACATAAATATATGAAACAAAGTAGGGCGCATTTTAAAAACATATTTCTTGGGAAACTAGTTGAAATATAATTATTCGTTTATATGTTTTGAATAGAAGCTAATTCAACCCAACAAATACCATTCTTCCATCGGTATTCAGTTACTGGTTAGGCTATGTATGTTTAAATAGGTAATATTGCTATAATCACCGCTTTAAAATAGTTATAGTTTTAATTGTGTTCTCGTCAACGGTGGAGCATGTAGAATGCCAAAATAGAGTCAATATAGTTCAATCTCCATTTCTCCACTCTTACTCAGATTAAATGAAATAATATAATTTTTTCAAACGCCCTCTGCGAACAAAACTGGCAACTGATATGTTACCGATTGAGCTAAATAGGATGGATAATTTCCCTTAGTTTGTCGTAGACAAGTTTTAAACCTAGTTTTACATAAATTCCTTGACATGTTCAAACAATTTGTCTGGTTAAAAATATAAAAATCAGAAAACATGACTATTCATTTAATATTTGAATTGTATTTTTAGTTAGATTACACGGTAATATTATATAGACGCTATAAATATTATGGCTACCTAAAGATCTAAAATAAATTGATTCTAAATTTTTAAGGAAATAGTAATATATAAAATTTAGTTGCGCTATTAAAAAAATCTAAATCATATAAAAAATATATATAAATCGTTTTCTTGAAGGAAGTCTTGAAGTTTGCATAAGAAATATATATTTTTACTCTTCACCGATTTTGTTCTCAAATTGACAAAGGGAAGATCATGAATAATATGAATCACCAAGCAGTTGGGCTTTCTCGCATCATCATTTCATTTCAAAAACCTCAGACGTCCAATATTTCTTAAAACCTTCTAAAATTTATTTGGTGTCATTCACTCACTTCCCCTATAAGAATCAAATACTGAAAGTGAGGAAATGAACTTTCTTGTATTAAAAAATATTTATTTTGCTAGTATTTCCATTTCAAAAGAAAAGAACAAGTTCATTTGGTCAGACTTATGAGCTTTACTTGAAAATCTCTTTCTAAAAGGGTGATAAACCATAACTAAACAAAAAAAAAATGCCTGAAAAGAAGAAACTAAAAAGAAAATTAAGACGAAAAATAAAAAGGAAAAGTTTTAATAATGAAAGTGTCAGAAAAAGTTTTTAAATAACATTTTCATACATTTTGGTGGTTTCCTTCTCTTCCTTTAAGTCTTATGTCTTAATAGAATATCTATCTCAAAGGCAAATTAAAATATCCCAACAGATAAAACTGTCTGTGCGCTCACAGCTATCGTTTATTTTAGCGACCCAAACAAATAAAACATCAACTCCAAACCTTTAAAAGAACCCACCCCCACACCTCCCTTGAAAGAAAATATCCTAACAAAGCAGTATTGCTTATGTTAAATGGCAGTTATGAAGCATCAAAACCACTAAAATCATTTTCAATTTTCTTAAATTAATTATGTTCTGACCCATCTTAAGTGAGTGAGGAAAGCTAGATCTATATTCTCTGCCATTAGAACATCGAGATTTTTTCGTGAGATGTGTAAATGAGCTAATTCTACTTTTTAATACAATTTTTACAAACTATAAGCTTGATATACATAGTTTATAAATAATGGGGTTAACTTTCCCTTTAATTTTGGCGTAAATTCATATTTCAAACAACAAATAAACCTAAGCATCAGCACCATGTCAAAGCACTCCTGTAGATGGACAACCCTAGTTATTAAGTTTTATTAATATAAGCTACAACTATATTACTATCTTTAATTTATAATGTTTTTATTAAGTAATGGTCTCCCTTCAGCAGTAGTTTAAAAAGTTAATATTGCGCATATCACTTGATATAACTTTAAAATATCGATCAGGTGAAATGGGGGTGGTTTTTCCTAAATTGTTTTCCACTCTCCCTCCTCGCGAATGCGGGTTCACTTCCTCTAATTCAACCTACCCTATTCCTAATCCATTAGCGTAATTAGTACTTAAAGCGTATAACCCGAACGGGTAGTAAGACGTGGTGCTAAATATTATTATTATTATAACTTTAATGTTAAAATTTTATCTAAGCTTAGTTTAATAGTCACTGTGCTTCCTGAATCTTACAATTATTCATATCTCAAGACATTTTGTTCTTGAAAATCTGTTACGATGTTTTCATGACCACTTTAAAGTTTTAATGGAAATTCTACTACCAAAGTCTTCAGCTTCAATAAATATGTGAAACCACTTTACCTAACAATGAAAATACTGTGGAAGATCCTTAACCATATCGTTTTAGAACGATGAACTATTACTTTCAAAAATCATGACAATTTTCTTACAAAAAATACAATGCTAAAAATAATATAAAATGGGTAGATGCAACCATAAAAACAAAATTCTCACAATAAAAAATGTCCTATATGCCGTGGTGTTCTATCTGAGAGAAAAGGTAACGACTGGGAATATACAAATCAAAGGTCACATGGTTTAACGCACCCCACTCTCAATAACTGGATTTTCAATGAAGAATAGTTCGGGGTTTGAATTCCGCTATAGTATACCAAGGGTTGTTTACCATAAGTGTTTTCTCTTTTGCTCTCTAAGAAAATGCTGGAGATCTTTCTATGTAATTTACCTTCCCTATCCCTATAACATTAGTGTAAATATGGACCTAGGTACACACACACACACACACACAAACAAACGAGAGGCTAAGTTTACGGTTGATCATTGTTTGGACTTGACGCGTTTTTTCATCGTCATGTGGAGGAGCTGCGGTACGGAATAAGGAGCTAGACATGTCTGAGTTACTACCCGCGGGCTTTGGGCTTTGTTCATGACCCGGTGATTACAACGTAGATGTTAAGCAGTTCCGGGAACACGTGGATCGAAGTTACGACCACTGGCGGTGGCTGGCTACTTACCGCGGCTGCTTAATAAAGATATCAAAATAAGAGGGGCTGAAGGAGGGATGTTGGAGGGTGATGACTCTTTTGTTCTTTTTGCTAGACCACCCGTAGGAAAATAAATATCAGACGTAGTTCATAAACGTTATATTCAAGTACCGGTAGCACTAAAAGGGTTTCCACGTTTTAACTTTGATAAAAATAAAAATTGAGATGAAGTTGTGAGAAGCTAGAATTGTATTTTGTTGAGTAGTTTAATAAAATAAAATTAAACTAAATGTTTTAAAACTAATAGGGCATTAACAAACTTAATAATAAAACAAAAACTATCACGTTGATTGTATTAAAAAATTACTGCTGACATCGACATTAACATCTATATAATTTTTAGTTATCAGTGAAGGTATGAACGTTATTATAACAGGGTTTTTGATGTCATAAAAAAGTGCTTATTAACTCTCAAAATCTATTGGGCTATTAATTTGTAAAAAAAAACACACAAAAAATACGAACTACCTAACCTTTCAATATACTTTATTACAAACCATTGTTTGAAAGATCGAACCAGTTTGAACCACCAATATTACCTGAAAACTTACCAACAGCTCAATTAGTAAACTAAGGTTAACTGAAAATATTAAGTTTACATCAAAAAGAACAATAAAACCTTAACATTTAAGATGGGTTTGTTTAAAAAAACAACTAAATAAGACACAATGGCTTGGCTTACCATACTATGGTTCTGTGTTGGTAGAAACTAAAGACATTGCAAATACGTTAAATAACTTATTTCCCACAGTTGGTTTGAAGAAGAAACCATCCAAGAAATCAATAATAATAGGTTCAATTTAAACTTAACATAATATATTTTATGAGTCCAGAAACAATTAAAAAACATGGTCACTTTCATTACAGTTTCCATCCTGTGGCCTGGGTCAGATTTTTATTCTAATCATATATTCCACTAGCGGCTGGCTAGGCCCGTCGTAGCTTCATATGCCTTATAATCTAACAGCCGTTAATTGATCAATGTGAAAGGGTAAAACCATATTTATCCGATGATAAATTTTTCGGTCATGCTGGGAATCAAACCTCCGACCCTACCGGGACGCTAACAACTGAGAAAAGGTGTCAGACTTTAAATGTTCATTTAACTTGACTTGAAAATTATTTTCTTTTTCTTCTTAAATCACTAACAACAAGGTTTATTTGAAGTGATTTACATCCATCGGACTTTGGCTATGATCAGCGAGCGCTAAAGGGCCTACTAATTTTGACGTGCAAGATACTATCACATATCCTATAGAGCTATTTTACATGCACCAATCGCATAGGGCTTGACTGCTTTACGTCCCCTCTGAAGGTAGTTGTGCTATACATTAGTATCAACCAAGAAAAATCCACTGACCTCGGTTTTGTTCTAGCGTAAGAACACCGGTTTCTGAGGCGAGCACCTTACCCCAATACCACCAAGGTCGACTTGAAAATTATACAAGGAATAAACAAATTCAGACACATAGATTCTACAAAAATCGTCTCTCTCTCTCTCTCTCTCTCCCTAAGTGGGCTGCAAGCAATTACATAACTTTATTTGAGAATTAAAATGACGTTACCAAATATTACCCTAAGACACGATATCACAAAAATTCCATAGGATATCGTGCAACCAACCAGGATTAGTTGTCCTTCCTTTTCTGAACGTAGTTTTGAAATATTAGGGGTTATGTTATTTCCTTTAGCTTAGTTTTTAAAACATGTTCTGAGAGATAAACTTAAATCAAACTGAAATATTATTAATGGTTCAATTTACCTCTTGCTTGTGAAAATTAAAAATTACGTTTTTCTATCCTTTTACTATTCCAAATTTCTTAATATTGGACATATATGAAAGGTAAGAAAAGTGAATAGCTCTACTTTCACGTATACAAATGTGATATCATGTTATCCTCAGCTGTCACATTTAATCGAAATTGGTAATATGTATAAAATAATGATACTAGTACAGTAAATTGATATCAATTTTGAACGCAAAAAATATGGATGTATTATCTAAAAGGTGCTTTAAATGTCAATTATTAAGAAAATGAATCAGATATTTGATAACCTGATATTCTTTGGAAAAAACAGTTTAGAAAATTCAGACATATTTCTTTGCGGCCAAAATTGATAACATTCTTATAATATTATTCGCGTTATTTATAGGTATTTATAATATCTACCAGGAATGAACGCTGTAAATTATATGACTTGATGTATGAATCTATTATAATTGTTTTAGTAGCTTCAGTAATTATCAGATACGGTTCTTCCTAACAAAGCCAGGGTAAAGTATGTATAAAAAGACACTGTAGATATCAACAGTGATTTACTCTTATAAAGCGACTCTCATAATACGAGTAAACTGGACTGTCGATGACGCAAAGTTCAGGGTTCAAATCCTGTTCGAGTGTGTTGAAGATAATTTTTATAAATGGTTTTATAATATCGCTCCATGTAAATGAGGATACACTTCCTCAAAATTCAAAGTTTCTCATACATAACATATTAGAGTAATTATTATTTATAAGCCTACGTACAACCCGAACGAATAACATGTCCGTTATTAAGAAGTGTCTGTTATTTTGAAACATAATTACCGGTATATATTTTAAAAGCCATGGTGCTTGAACATAGTTTGATCTTAGTGAACCTTTATACTACCACTAACTATCATTGCACAGTACTGCGTGCAGGATAGTTATGAGAAGTAGGCCGTATGCACCATAGGCCTATATGCGTTCAAGAGTACACACTACACTAATCAAACAACTCCCGCTAAAGCCCCAGAAGAGAAGGTATAACCTTTATTTACTGTAGTCATCACTATCTACGCTAGTTTAAAAACTTTCCCCAAAAGTGTAAGGCATTCTGCTCACACTTAAACCCAGACAATGACATTCTTGACCTTCATAGAGTAAATAATGTCTATGGACTTGGGTTTTAAAATTTTGTTCGCTATTTTTAGATTTTTAAATATAAATATGCGTCTCTAGCAGTGTCCACGACCATTATTGAGAAAGCCCGTTATAAGGAAGTTGTTTCACCATAAGAGCCAATGTTATTTAGCCAGGGAAGTAAAAACTGTCCTCATTCATAGGTGTCCACTATAACTACTTTTCAGAGCTGTCGATTAAAGGAGATTTCACTTTAATATATATAATTTTTTATTTAATGTTCATACAAGATTCAAATTAAATAAAGAATTAGAAGAAATTTACACATCCATGTATGTTCCCCATACTCCATGGATACGTTACTATTAAAAATTTATTCAATTACAAAATAGCGAAGTCAAATTTGGCTAGAGTTTAAGGGCACCTCTTTTTTTAGCACCACGTTTTAGTTACAATTCGGGTTTTTATGCTTTTGTACTAATTATACTAATGGTTTTAAGAATGTTGATGTTAATATTAGAGGAAGTGTACCTGCATTTCATGGTGGGTGAGTGTAAACCGATTTTGGAAAAATTACTCTCAGTAGAGCTGACCGGCATTTGAACATCGATCTTCCCATCATCGACAATCTAGTCTCGTTGTGATAGTAGCACTACAGACCATGTGGCCACTGAAGTATGTAAAGTCCCAATTAGCTTGAAGGAATACACTGGAGTATTTATCATAGAAAATGGCAGTTATGAAGCATCAAAAGCAGTTTTTATATAATCCTCAATAATTATTTTAATGTATCCACGTTAAAAAGGATTATATAAATAACTATTAAAATGTATCTAAAAATTGAGATCCTTCAAGTTAAACGACGTTAAAGCTTAGTTCCATAGTTTTATATATTTTTAAAAATCATAAAACTTATTGAGTATGTATTTTAATGTCGTGGGGAATTCGTACCTTTATTATATTTTGGCGTGAAATATTTTGAAATTAAAAACTATTCACATTTTTTAGGATTTTGGAACGTCTCAGCGCCTAGAAAGGCACCACTCTTATTATTCTAGTGTTACATCTTGGGTCGTCTCAACAGCGTCACTCAAACCTACTTGTTCTAATTGACTTCTGAGTCATCACTAAGATGAATGAACTGATTCTACTTGTTTCAGAGAGTGGTCGCCACATCCGCAGGTATCCCGTCATGGTGTTCATCCACGGCGAGTCTTACGAGTGGAATTCGGGCAACCCTTACGACGGCAGCGTCCTCGCCAGTTATGGGCACGTGGTGGTCGTCACCCTAAACTACAGGTTAGGAATCCTGGGTGAGTGAAAGGCACAAAGAAATACTATCCAACAATGGGATTTTGTTAGTTTTCTTTCTGTACACTACATCCTAGAACTCCCATTATTCTAGTCGTGTTGGGGAACAAGAGTGGAACTATATATTTGATCTAATGTGCCAGTGATTTTTTTTATTTAGCAATAGTATATGTGTTGTATGTAATACAAGTAGGGGGAGAGTAAACGCGTTTAAGAATGTTAAATGTACCAGAATATACGTGGCCAGTTGATAATAAAATAGATTTCCTCTTTTTCTCAGCCCCGATAATGTTGTTAATTCCAATAAAGCCTACTTCGGTGGTCGCATAAGGCATTATTCTCACAATAGACTAGACTACTGATGACAGGGAGATCAGGGGTTAATTATGGTTGGGTAGACTGTGGTTTTTTACTAAATAGTTTTTCACTCGCCCTCCACGCAAGTGAAGATGTACTTTCTTTAAATTCAACAATCCTAATCTTTAACACATTCGTGTAATTAGTGTTTTAGGTTATAGTCCGAACGAACAGTAAAATGTTGCTCTAAATATATTCCAAGATACATCTTTTATTCCCGATGCCACATTTAATTCAATTAATTAACTAGTTTTGCAATTTGAAGTTTTAAAGAGTAGGGGACCTTTTGTAGGTGAATATTATTTTAGCCTTTAATTTGTATTTGGGCAATTCTAGAAGAAAATTAATAGCTCGATGTGTGCTTGTATAATATTTAGACCCGCTTCCCCCACTATAAGGGGTATATTAATTCCAATGAGGTCTAAAGAAATCAATGGGGGAATGTACAGCTTTAGTGCCTGCCTTTGTACGTTGACGTCTAATATTCATCAGAGATATTGGTACATTTATGTTAATAGGTTTGGAAAAAAGAATAAGGTACAATTTTAAAGAAGTGTACACTTATTTTAGAAAAGAAAATGGTTCATCAATAATTATTTCATTCTATCTATCATGGAATTTGAAACGTGACCTCCCGGTCACCAAAAACTAGCCTAGATTATACTGACCTTTTTCCGCGTTCCTAACACTTAACATATGAGTTAAATAGTATTATATATTTAAACTGTTAGTATTAATTAAATCTAACCCAATTTGTATTAAAGGTGTACGTTTACTAATAAGTTTTTAATGAAAAATCTACAAAGGAAAAACCTATCATTAAACACATGCGAGGTATAATTATTTAAGCTCATTTGGCTGTATCCCTAATAAATGGTAGATTGGAGTTCTAGCCCCAACTAAGTGAATTAAGGGTGGTTTTCCCTTCCTTTCTTAACTATAAAGTGGTTATGATTTCTTTATAACTACATTGATTACTCTACACAATAAAATATGAAATTAGTAACCATTGTTCAACAACCCGCTTCAGTCGCCGCATGGTCTAAGTTGTCAAATTCACAATAGACTAGAATGGAGATGACGGGGAGATTGGGGTCGGATACCAGTTAAGTGTAATGAGGGAGGTGTTTTATAAATGTTTTTTCATACTCCCCCCACGAAAATGGGGTTATACTTCCTATAAATTCGACATTCTTAATCCCTGATAAATTAGAGTAATAAGTTGGCCTATAGTGACGTTCAGCCAGAACGGTTAGTAAGAAGCGATGATAAAATAATTGCTCACCATTACTTCAAGAACTAATTATATGGCCTTACTATTTTACAACTTTGATTTCAGAGTAACTTAAAGCCACCTATTAAAGTAATTTCATATTTAACTTCGTTTCTATATCCTTCTTCAAAACTGTAGTAGTATTTTCCCCAGAATAAACAAACCTATAATATTATGCTATCTCTACATGATATTATTGAAATAGTTGTTAGTACTGTACATGTTGATGGAGAAAACATGTCTAAAATAAATTGGAGGGGGATTTTAATATATAGCCACACTAGTGGGAATTCAAACAAAGGGATCAGTCTGGTCTTGTTTAATTTGTTTTAATATATAGCCACACTAGTGGGAATTCAAATAAAGGGATCAGTCTGGTCTTGTTTAATTTGTTTTAATATATAGTCACACTAGTGGGAATTCAAATAAAGGGATCAGTCTGGTCTTGTTTAGTTTGTTTTAATATATAGTCACACTAGTGGGAATTCAAATAAAGGGATCAGTCTGGTCTTGTTTAATTTGTTTTAATATATAGTCACACTAGTGGGAATTCAAATAAAGGGATCAGTCTGGTCTTGTTTAGTTTGTTTTAATATATAGTCACACTAGTGGGAATTCAAATAAAGGGATCAGTCTGGTCTTGTTTAATTTGTTTTAATATATAGTCACACTAGTGGGAATTCAAATAAAGGGATCAGTCTGGTCTTGTTTAGTTTGTTTTAATATATAGTCACACTAGTGGGAATTCAAATAAAGGGATCAGTCTGGTCTTGTTTAATTTGTTTTAATATATAGTCACACTAGTGGGAATTCAAATAAAGGGATCAGTCTGGTCTTGTTTAGTTTGTTTTAATATATAGTCACACTAGTGGGAATTCAAATAAAGGGATCAGTCTGGTCTTGTTTAGTTTGTTTTAATATATAGTCACACTAGTGGGAATTCAAATAAAGGGATCAGTCTGGTCTTGTTTAATTTGTTTTAATATATAGTCACACTAGTGGGAATTCAAATAAAGGGATCAGTCTGGTCTTGTTTTATTTGTTTTAATATATAGCTGCCACAGTGGGCACTCAAACAAAGGGATTAATCTGGTCTTGTTTTATTTGTTTTAATATACAGCCGCCACAGTGGGCACTCAAACAAAGGGATCAGTCTGGTCTTGTTTAATTTGTTTTAATATATAGTCACACTAGTTGGAATTCAAATAAAGGGATCAGTCTGGACTTGTTTTATTTGTTTTAATATATAGCCGCCACAGTGGGCACTCAAACAAAGAGATTAGTCTGGTCTTGTTTGATTTGTTTAAATATATAACCGCCACAGTCGGCTCTCAAACAAAGGGATTAGTCTGGTCTTGTTTTATTTGTTTTAGTATATAGCCGCACCATTGGGCACTCAAGGATCAGTCAGGTTTTGTTTGATTTGTCTTTTAGTGTGAGGTAATGGTTTTAACTACGTCTGAGCATACTAAGACGTTTTATCCCTAAATGGGTTCCCACTATCTTTCCACGCCAACGTGGGCATGTTTCCTCAAAAAATAAACCTTCCTCATCCCTACACCAGTGTACATATGCTGAGAGCTTGGAGAAGTAGTAAGACGTTTAACACGAATATAAACTTGTTTACACAATAATATAAGATGCATTTGATATGTTTAACTCACTTTGGTGGTCGAATGTTATAAGGTGTCATTCTCATAATATACTAGGCTGCCAATGATGGCGGTATTGGGGTTTAATCCTAAGACGTAGTGCAAAAAGTAATTTATTTTAAAAGTAAAATGTACTCAGACCACTATAATATCATCCATATCAGACTTAATTATCCTGACATTTATACCTTGTATTCACTGGCGTGGGTTTGACGGTTCCTTAAAGTTTTATTCGTCAGTATTTTAATATTCATTTTTAATTATACATATAAGTAACATTCATTAAATGTCAATATTTTATTATATTAGGATATGTATTAGGATTCTGCTGTAAATTAAACAAGTTGGATCTCGTCATTGTAGGAATATACCCTCGAATTAAATATTGGTCTGGGCCCCATTTGAATATTTCTTATTATTTGTGTGAATCTTTTTTGTGTGTGAGTTGTCATATGATCCATATAAAATATATTGTTATTTGCCCTGGTTTCACAAAGTTTTAATAGCGGATGTGGTGCCCTCCAGTGAGGAATTTTATTCAGACTTTTCTCCAATTTCAAATTGGTAAGTCAATGGAAATACACTATTTACACACTTTACTAAACTCCCCAAATAAGTGTACCTTTACATTAAATGATTTATTGAAATGAGTAAGGGGAGTAAAATGGATATTTGTCGACTTCTTCAAGATTGTAAAATTTTTTAGTAAAAACTTAAAATTTGTGAGATACACCTAAAAATATAGACCACTTATATTGATCAAATGCATGGAATAAATTTTAAGATAAAACCTAAAACTTAATATTCAAAAAGTATACCATCGTGGAAGTTTCTTAGAGGAACTCAAAAATTCTTAATTGTAAATAACTACTAAAAATATTATCTATACTTTAAACCCCTCGAAAATAATTGGGTTTCTGGGTGTGTCACTGAACTTTTCGGTATTTTCTACAAGTACAAAGAAAACGAGTTGAATTAAATGGGTTTAGTATTTTGAATTATCTTTACTTAAATTTATATTACTTCTTAAATACACGTCAAATAGATAGCTGTTGATTAGAAAAAATGCTTATTGCAATATTTAAATTGTTCCCAACATAGCGATGGTAAGGTATTCAATATCTTTATTTTGTAATTTACGAAAATATTTTTGGCCCCTTACTTGGAAATTATGAAAGAGCAATTATATTTCCCTGTTGTCCATGTGGGAAATCACGTGGAGAATTGAATCACGAGTAAAGTAATTTCAATCTCAATTTCCTTTAATATAATTCTAGTCAACAGTCGTAAGACCTATGACCAGCCAGCACTGAAAAGTACACAAGTGCCATACAGGTATGCACGTATAACATCAAAATAAAATAAACAATAATAGATGAATAATGATACATACTGATGAATAACTACAAAAATTAGAACATATTATTAATAAATGATAAAAATAATAAATAAATAAATTGAAAGTAGTAAACGCTTAAGTATTTAAAATTCTTTAGTAAAAATCATATTGTTAGAGTTTGAAAGTTTATTGAACACAAAGTTTATTGTGGTTAGATAGAGTTCTGTTTAAAGCTGATTAATAATCAAATTACGAAGCTTAACAGAAATACACTATTCGTACGTTGAATTTAAATATCTATACAAACCTTACAGCTTCAACAATTAGGTTTTAGCTATGTCTGAAACGCAGGGAATGTACTAGTAGGTACACAGTAAAGTCTGCCGTCCATTTACAAGGGGAAAAAAAGTCTAAACTTGGCTTAATTCTACTTTTCCGTGCTGTGCCTTTCATAAAGTAGTCCAGATACTTGTGTGGATATGTTTAAAAATATTTTACCCTAAAAAGCAACAACTTTATAGAATCACAGAACATGTTGTTCATCCTCTTAAACAAGGCAGCTCCAGTTGACTGTGTCAAGTAAGTGCACTAATTCAAAGATTTATTTATATTTTTTTTACCGCCGCGTCTTACTAGCCATTAAAGTCAAAGACTAAAAAGGTGCAGCTCACGAAATAATAATTTAAAATTTACGATACTTTGAACTAGCTCACCTTTTCTAAATTATATAAGAAATGACGTGACAATAAAAGGTTGAGATTACTCTGCCGAACTCGGTTACAGAAAATATTATTATTATTATTAGCACTGCGTCTTACTACCCGTTCGAGTTATACGCACTTACGCTAATGTGTAATGGTAGGGTGATCGTGAGATAAAATAAAGGACCTACAGTTTAACGTGGAATCCGAACCACGGTGGAGACCTTGCATACCTCACATTCACAAGATGTCTTGTTAGAGATGAAGGAAGGGTTTGGTAATCAGTACAGGAGATAAATGACCAATAGGGATAGTTTATTGATATAACTGTACCGATAATCTACTCATTACAAGTACTAGAAGAAAAGTATCGATAGCATACTCATTTTAAGTAACGAAAGAAGAGTACCAATTTCGAGTGTTAGAAGAAAAGTATCGATACCTTAAACAATTTAAGTATCGAGATAAAAGTATCGTTACCTTTCTCGTTTACTTACTAAAGTTGTTGCATGGTCTAACGCAATACTCTCGCATTAGACTAGACTGCCAATGGTGGGGTGACTGAGGTTCGATTCTTGGTCAGCTGTACTAAGTTTTTTTAAAATGTTTTTACATTGCCCCTCCTGGCAAATGAGGTTACACTTCCTCTAGATGTAGACTTTCCGATCCCTAAAAGTGATTATCATAACAAACAAATAACGTATAACCCCAACGGGTAGTAAGACGTTGTTCTAAAAATAAAATTACTAATTTCAAGTATCAGAAGAAAAGTATCGATACTTTACTCACTTCAAGTATTAAAATAACAGTTTAGACACTGTACTTGTATCAATATTATCGAAAGATATGTATCGATACCTTAGTAGCTCCAAATATTGGAGAAAAAGTATTGATACCTTACTCATTTAAAGAATCCGGAGCAACTTATCTATTCCATGCTCATAGAGAAATAAATAGTTTGGGACTCCGCACGGACTTTATCGCACGATTGTTTAAAAATCGATATATTTACTCAAAACTCGTAATATATGTGAAACTAAATAATATACAGTAGTAAACCTAAGCATAAATTGCACTATACTTACGTAGAACATTTTTTAATACCAGTTTTAAATTTTATAAATTAATTTTTAAAGAATTATAATCCTTATTTGAATGTTTGGACCAATAAAAAGATCGATATTGATTCCATGAAAGTAACCACGTCGTATTAAAATTTCGACCTATGGTTAAAATTTTCGAAATTTTATGAGGTGTTGCACATCTTTAGGTCATCACATTACTATTTAATTCCTAATTTATAAGTTTTGACGAATAAAAAATGTTAATATTGACTATTGAGTCTTAAATGAAGGAGATAGATCATTTTTGTACAAAAATTTCTCCTAAAAGGTTAAAGGAAAAATAACACATTTTTGAGAGACTTACTTAAATTCAATTACTCTATGGCATTACAGAATTATTAAGTAGTATCTATTTACCATTAAAGCTTAACGGATTGTATTAATATATTTGCCAATATCTCAAAAACTGTTGGTATTATAAAAATATATTTCATATAAAAGTATTATATTTTTAACAATTTTGTAGTGATAAATTATTTAGTATCTCAAATAGCTGTGGGGATACGGAAATCACCGCTTCTTTAAAGTACCCTAAAATTAAATTTCATGATAAAATGGAAATAGCCAGATTATTTATAATCTTAATCAACGCCTTTACACGACATTTAATCAAAGTCATTTTAGCCGATTTTGAGAAAATATATTTTTTCTTTTTTAACTTTTTATTAAACTGCTCTTTATTTTGGGGTTAAAAAGACACACAGACAGACAACTTTGCAAAAAAAACACTTTTTAGGGTTCGGGGCGTCATGAGACGTCAACATCCTTCAACATTTCGGTTAGATTATTTTTACGGTCACAATACTTTAGATTTAGTGTTCGACAAATTTATATATCTATATATATATATATATATATATATATTTACCTATATATACATATATATAAACTTGTCGAGCAATAATTGTAAGTTATTGCGACCGCATATATATATATATATATATATATATATACGTAGAGATTTAAAGTTCTTGGCTTAACAAAGATATGTTTCGAATAAAATATTTGTATTATAATTAGCTCTACATGTTTTCAATGATAAATAATTCCATATCTCAAATAGTTTCGGAGATATGATAAATAAAAAAGAGAGTTTACTCATCAGACCGGAGCCCGTAAAGTCATTTTGTGCCGAAATATTGATGGTAGCTATTTTGTTCGTAATAGTTATAAATGTTTATAAATTAAATTTAATTGAAATTGTTAAAGCCAAATTTGGGAAAATCGACTTTTTCTCTTTTTGTCCTTCAGTAAACTATCCTTAATTTTAGGGTTAGATATACAATTCCAAAAAACCCTCGGGTCAATCCTATGAAAACCCTAGGTACCAGGTTTTAGCCCGATCGGTAAAATAGTTTAGGCTCTAGTTGGAGGTATAGACAGACAAACATACGGAAATTCAAAAACAATTTTGTTCATATTTGTGGGGTCATGAAGCGTCGAGATTCTTCAAAATCTTGAATTATATTTTTTTGACGGTCACAATATTTTTTATCTATAATAGAGCGAGAAAGTAAAAAAAAAATCCTAACAAAAAGGTATGTATCGGTATAGAAGTAATAGTTACTGTACTCCAATGACAAGTCATGTGATCTGCGGCTGTTACTTTTGATACTTAGTAATTATAATATGTATCTAAATAGTTTCCAAATATATTAAAATCCTGTCATAGTTAACAAAAAAAATAACTTTTTATGTCTTTAAGTTCCTTATTAATAAAATCCTATTAATTTTTCCCTTCCCTTTCTCTACATCATTTCACATCTACAAGTAAAAACCATCAGTGTTCCAAAAAACTATTTTAGTATAGTAGCCCGTGTATGACCTGTTTAAGTGGCCGCATTGTGTATGGCATTATTCCCGCGTTGGACTTGATTGTTGATGACAAAGAGATCGGGGACGATCGGTAAAATAGTTTAGGCTCTAGTTGGAGGTATAGACAGACAAACATACGGAAATTCAAAACAATTTTTTTCAGATTTGTGGGGTCATGAAGCGTCGAGATTCATCAAAATCTTGAATTATATTTTTTTGACGGTCACAATATTTTTTATCTATAATAGAGCGAGAAAGTAAAAAAAAATCCTAACAAAAAGGTATGTATCGGTATAGAAGTAATAGTTACTGGATCTTCTTTCATATACTCCAATGACATGTCATGTGATCTGCAGCTGTTACTTTTGATACATAGTAATTATAATATGTATCTAAATAGTTTCCAAATATATTAAAATCTTGTCATTGTTAGCAGAAAATAATAACTTTTTATGTCTTTAAGTTCCTTATTAATAAAATCCTATTAATTTTTCCCCTCCCTTTCTCTACATCATTTCACATCTACAAGTAAATCCATCACTGTTCCAATAAACTATTTTAGTATAGTAGCCCTTGTATGACCTGTTTAAGTGGCCGCATTGTGTATGGCATTATTCCCGCGTTGGACTTGATTGTTGATGACAAAGAGATCGGGGAATTGAATCCTGGTCGGTTGTAATCCGGGTGGTTTTTCAAAATAGTATTCTACACTCGCTCCCCGCAAATGTAAGTACACTTCCTATAAATTAAAACTACCTCATCCCTAACTTACTTGCGTAATTAGTACATATGCGTATAGCCTGAACAGGTAGTAAGAAGCAGTTCTAAAGAAACAGCAATATAAACCACTTATACGGGTGTAAGTCGTTGGCGAACGAATCCATTTTAATATTTATATTTTTCATTGAACGAATGAACCATAATTTTTCGGTTGGTTGTTCTCAAACGACTGAACTACAATGGGTCTATTGTTTGTTGACGACTGAGCTCTATAAATGAACTTCTCATTTCAGTGAACTGAATCACATCGAACTATTCCCAAAATTGAGCAGTTCCACAAATCTCAAACCAAGACAACTTATACTGAAGCTCTGGGTATATCAATGGAGTAGTGAAGTTTATAAAAACACTATTTGGCCGTTTAAATTTATTAATTTATTTAAAATGTCAGATACTTGGTAAGAAAAATTAATTCTAATAATTATATGCCCATATCTTAGTACATCTAAGCACCCTCAATACATCCGCAGGAGATTTTAACCCTTATCTAATCACAAGCAAACTAAGCCAAATGAGCTTAACATTTAGACCAAGTGTCTATCAGCCCACTCATTCAATTTGATCTTGATTTGTCTACAATACTAATTTTTCATTCAGTATTCTTCTGTCATGTATGAGTTATCCCGATGATTTAATAAACCATCAATTACTTATATGGGCGTGTGCATATTCATTTTTAACAAAATGTTGTTGTTAGTTATCAAAATTAAACGAACCCGTTAATTTTAAAATTGTCATGATGTTTATTTCTGATATATATATAGTACAGTAAAACCAAATGTAATATCTTCATTTTTTACCATTAATAGTTAATGGTAAAAAATAAATATATTACATTTTGTAATAACATTTAAGTTTTTATATTTCTAATATAATCACTATGGGGTATTTAAATACATACTATTTAATATTTGGTTAAGAAAATGATTTAGCTTCGAGTTTTTTTCAATTTGACACCTAACTTTACAACTTCAATCCCCTTAAGGTTATTTTAGTAGAGCATAAAGGTAGTAGATTAACATATTAGCAGGTATATGTAACCTTGTAAAGGAAGAAACATGCTAATGGGACAACTTTCATGCTTATATTCTTCTTTCCTCTGCACCCTCCATTTCCGTTAAAACTTTCGGTACCTCCCTTCCCCAGCTTCCTCAATCTTTTGTTAGAATCTTGGGGCCAAAGTTTTGTATCCTAAAGAGAAGAAAAAGTCTCGTTTAAAAATATAAAATAATAAAAATAGAAGTATTATTTTGAAATCACGCACCATTTCTTCTAATAAATTTTCCAAAAGATAAATTATATAAGAGACGATTATTTTTATTGTCCAAGTGCTTGTATGCTCTTTTCCTTAGAAGTTTTTAGTTTTCATTCTAGAGCGAGGATTTCTTGGATCAGTTTTGAGACATTATGGCAATAATTATATTATATTTTGAAGTATCTCTATTTTTCATCATATGTTTGTGTTAACCGCTAGTGGCTCTAGTTAGAGGTTTGGGGAACTGACTCCCCCCTAATATAAATGGTTTTTAAATTACAATAAATGAATTATTCAATTTGAACGCTACGGGAAAGTACGAGGTTAATATTTTATAATAGGTATACTATCCGATTCCAGTAAACTTCTGCTAATGATCAGATTCTGTTTCCTTTATACACTCACTCGATTAAATATAGAGCAACGATTGCGTTTGCGTTCTCGGCCATCTTCAAAGCTTAGGGTCAGCTCCAGCTCATCTAATGAAAGGTGCATTGACCCCCAAATGAATCTTTATCCTGGAAAGCAAGGATTGGAAATACCTCTTCAAAGAGATAAACAGTGGGTATGCAAGTACAAGAGAGATAATTACTTAAAAAAAGGTTTCAATTTAACTAAAGCTGCACTTAAATATATGTACAAATCGTCTAGCAATAAAGACGCGGCAGATGCCAGGAGCTACCAAGCCAGTTTTGTAATTTAGAAATTTTGTTCCTTCTTGAGATATTTTCAGAGATTTTGAAATTAGCGTCCATGCTATTTCAGCAAATATTTGTGAATATTGGGGCATCTTAAAGAGTAACAAACGCATCAATTACTACACATAAAGATAATCTGACGAGTACTTTCACTTTATACTGATGGAATCTTGTGGAAAAACAAAAGACTATGATATACCATATGAATCAAAATCGGGTAAAACAGCACCGCCTGACATTTTATTTAACACACTGTCTTACTAGAGGTTCAGGTCATATGCCTATATGCTAATTACACTAATTAGTTGGGTATTAAGATGGATTAAGTTGAGAAAAAATGCACTCACATTTGGGTGGGGTTATAGTGGAAAACCATTTAGGAAAAACGCTTTAGTATACCTGACTGGAATTGAGCCCTGATCTCCTCTTCTTTGGTAGTCTAGTCCAACACAAGAGTAGCACGTTAGAACACGTGGCCCACCGAAGCGGGTGCCTGACGAATTGATGGATGATTATAATTTTATTATATGGTTGTATGGATTATATTCTAAGATTAGTCTTTCCACTATAAACAAGGGGAGGCTTAACACACCTGTAATGGAAAATGTAAACATGTATTTGATGTTCTTGACAATGTGGTAGGTGAAATGGAACGTAGATTCACTAAGCCTATATTTTAGGTGATGCAATAAGGGCTTGTCACCATAGAGGTGAAATGTTTCTACATATAAAAAATTCATACAAATATTTGCTGAGACATACAAAGGATTTTTTCCGCACCTCAAGAAATTTTATTCCGAAATATGCTAATAACACCTTAGTCAATAAAAAGCAGTCATTCATAGAGTTTTTAACGATTTTATAAAAATTGAAGTAGTTATTTCTAGTCTTTACACACTTCTAGCACTCTTGTTAACGGTACGTGTTTCTTCATTGCTTGTGAAAGAAGTTTTTCAGCAATGAAAAGAGTTAAAACTTACTCGAGATCGACAATGGCAAGTGAAAGAATATATTATATATAGTCTTGCTAGAGTGTCAATAGAAAGGTAGTGAAGTGAACTATAGTTCCAGGATCAAACTCAGTATGTATGAAAATTTGTTGATATTTTGAAATTGTAGACACAATATGTATATAAAGCAGCATTTAACTGATATTCAGAAAACTATCTTTTGCCTTTATTTGTGTGGAAAATAATGATCAAATATTAATTTTGTGAATTTGTTTTTTCAAAAATTTACCTATCCTATCTTCTTCTGTCATTTCAATTTACAAACTATTTATTTCCATTAGTGCCATATAAACAGTAGTACGAGGTTAACTGTATTAAAGTTTATGTGATGTGATGCGATCCTATCAGGAATGGAGTATCTTATCAGCAGTGTAAACATATTGCTATTAATCTTTAACCAGAGCGTATATGAATTTTTATGTTTTTTTAGGTCTGAGGTGTGTATTTTGTATTTATATTCTGTATATTACTTTTAATTATTTACTGGTACATGCAGAAATTTGTGTCCCTTTCCAATTTTTTATTT
>CABFOW010006129.1:0-16912 GCA_902141385.1 Timema californicum
GTGACCTGTTTGTCCGTGTGAGAGGGTTACATGTTTGTCCGTGTGAGAAGGTGACCTGTTTGTCCGTGTGAGAAGGTGACCTGTTTGTCCGTGTGAAAGGGTGACCTGTTTGTCCGTGTAAGGTGACATGTTTGTCCGTGTGAGAAGGTGACCTGTTTGTCCGTGTGTTGCAGGCTCCTCAGACGCTGGAGACCAGGCATGGCGACATGTTGACCACCTGCCCCAACTGTCGCCACGTCTTCCACCACCCAGATACTAGCCTCGCGCCATGCTGCAAGACGCCCTTGCTCGTGCCTGCCACACTGCTGATGACGCCCGCCCCCCGAGCCGGACTGGCGATGGCTGGGGGCGGCATCATACTCCAGCACCCCGCCTCCGCCGTAATGCTGCAGCAACAACCCATCCCCCCTCGTTCCCCGCAACCGTCGCCCTCCACCCCTCTCTCCTTTGTGCTGCCCACCGCCCCCATGACGGCCCCCGCCAGCCTGTTCCCATGGTCTTCCCCGGCGTCGTCAGACCTGGAGCGTATCGCCGCGACGCTGAGGCGTCTCCGCGCCAGCGGCTGGTACCACGAGGGCTTGTCGTGGCAGGAGTCTGAGACGCTCTTGCAGTCCACAGACGCCGGGACGTTCCTAGTCCGTGACTCCAATGACCCGCGCTACCTCTTCTCTCTGAGCGTCCAGACAGACCGGGGGCCGACCAGCGTGCGTCTTCATTACGTGTGTGGACACTTCCGGCTGGACGCCGAGCCCCGCCTGGCGCCGCTGCTGCCTTGGTTCGACTGCGTCGCGGCGCTTGTGCACTACTACGTAGCCGCCACCCGGAACACGTCCAACAAGCTACGGGAGGCCATCGCCGCGGCGCTCCCCTTGGCGCCGGGCAAAGATCAAGTGTTGATCGACGCCCAGGGTCACATGTACTCCCACATCCTGTTGACGACGCCGCTGTATAAGAAGAGACACGTGGCGACGCTCCAGCACTCGGCGCGTCTTGCCATCAACCGACAACTGACCAAGAGTCTCTGTCGGCGTCAGACCAACCCCTTCCTGCCGCCCCCGGAGACGTGCCTGCCCCTGCCCCCCTCCCTGGCCGAGTACGTGCGCGACTACCCCTACTGCCAGTGACCTCGTCTTCTGTGAAGACGTCGCCCGAGGTTCGACAATAATTATTCAACTGTTGATTCTTTCAGAGGAAGATCTTGTTTCATTGGTCCAGAGCTGTGTTCAGACGTGGGAGATAGTAAAATGGCCGTGTTTTGTCAAGAGAGTTAGTTCTTACTGTCCTCGCAGTGTAGCCGAGAGGGTGGATGACGTCACTAGCTATCCACCAACTCACGCCGTAGTCAGGTCTTCTGTGCAAGTAAACCCTTTGATAGCTGTCAGAGACAAGTGATGTGAACATTGTCGCCAGCTTGGACTCGACCCGGGACCTCCAACTACAATTACCACAAGTATTTATTATTTATTAAAGCCTCGGTAACTTGAATACCAATTGCATTTAACTGCTCGTCTCTAAGTTATTGTTTGTTATATGTTGCAAGTCGTAGCCCATCACATTACCTCTACGACGCACTGAGGTTCATTTAGTTTGTTTTACGACAGAACGATGTGAAGATGTCGTTATTTTACCAAACAGATATGTTGTTATATTTGTAAAAGTGTATTTATTTGTTTTAAGAGCTCGGGTTGGTCACAGCTACCTTGTGAACATTCTCAGACACAAGATTCCCGCATGTTTTTTTGTATCTTTGGATGTACAGTGAACATTATTAATAAATGATTGCGTTCTTCTGGTAAGGATGTTCAAACCAGTCGACGGGCATTCCACGTCATTCACTGTGTGGACTCTGCCCCCTTAAAACACTGTCCTACGTCGCTTTGTGTGTAAATGCTCAGTTAATATTATATACATTATTAAAGTATTTATTCAAGAAAATAATCCTTTGTTTTGTTTTAAACTGTCGACCGTGACAGCTCGCCCTGTACCCTGACAGCTCACCCCTGTACCCTGACAGCTCACCCCTCAAGTAACCATAATGATCTGCTAGACTATATTATGACCAGTTGTTAGTTTAGGCTGTCAAAACATTCACACAATCAATTTGTCCCTTTTTGTGGGGGCGTCGTCGTCTGTTCACCTGAAATAAATAGGCTTTATAAACGAGAAGCTTCTGAAAGACTGCACTCTCTTCATAAATAAAAATGGCGGAAAGGCCAAACTGAGCGCGGTTGACGACGCCATACAACCCATATTCATGCGCATGTGTTTACAAAATGGAAACTTAATATTTTGCATGGCTATTTCTCTACGCTATAAAATATGGTGGCCGTCCAGCAGATACGAGTCTTAGAATAATATTAGTTTATTATCTCATGTATGATAGTATATCTGGCTGCAACAGCGCTAATCTATAGGACTGTCCAAGAGAGAGGGATCAATCCCCCTAACTTTCTGTCTCTCTCTACTGGTGTAGAGTTATTCCAGACACGCGTCATGCCTCCTATATCATCCAAACACCAAAAAGTTGGGATCGCGCCAGAAAAAGGGCTAACTGAACGGAAAAAATTCCACTCATACAATGATACTACATATTACACACTATCGGGCCCTTTAAAACAGATGACGTCACTTACTAGGAACCCTGGTTGTGAAGAAGAGAACTATCTGTCAAGGCCGGCAGTTCTTGTTTTGTTGCTCTGATTGCAGTTTCCGGGATTCTCGGAATGGCCGGTAATAAATAGCTTTGTTGACGTCGACACTTTCCCTGGTGTCCTCGCACTCTGGACTTACGTCAGTTTATGGTGGAAGGGGGGAGCGAGGGGGTGTTACAAATAAAATAACAGGATATATTTCTGGCTTTGGTTTATTTGATCCGCCCAAACTTGACACTTTTAACAATAGTAATTATATTAAGTTCCCAGAGGCGAGGCGGAACCAGGTACCTTCAAACATATATACAGGGTGTGGCTAGAACACAGTCGTTATGAGCACATGTTCTAAGGTTCCCTAGATTAATAGCCCAACTAGATGCACCTCTTGTAGGTGACATCACTGCTGGTACACAGGCAACGCTGTGTCAAGTTGGGCAGACACCTTCAAACCGAGGGACATGTGTTCATAAGGACTGTTGAGAGAAAGCCACCCCCTCCCCCTTCCTTGGGTCTCAAAGGGGGTTTCAAAACGTCAACAAAGGTTTCGTATCCAGTCTAGTTTGAAGATACATAATTCCCTCTCTTTATAACTTTTAACATTGGTAACACTGGCTATTGACCCGCCTCGCTACCAGGTCACAATTGAAAGCACCGGGATAATTTCTTGACTTACAGATAAAAACAATTGACTTACCAAGACCAAATCGGAAGTTGACAAGTCGAGTCGAGGTCCTCTCAACGGGAACTGAACCAAGGACAACAGGTATCAGGCCTCATAATTGTGGTCCTTAGTTCAAATTCCAAATGGTAATTGGTCAACGAGGACGAGAATTGACTAAATTGTATCACCGAGACCCTCGAACCAGGCAATACATCTTTGTGTAGTAATGGACGGATATACGAGTGGTTCAGGACCTCCGACCAAATACAGGGCAGTTCATTGGCTCTTATTGTGACGTATACTTTGTACAGACTAATGCACTCGACACAAGCAATTAACTAACGGCAGTTCAAAACACATTTCCCGACAGTCTGACAATAGAAAAGTTTCAGGGTTGAGTTGGTGTCACTTGTCAAGTATGGCCGCCCCGCTACTTTGGTCCGAACAACGACGACAAGGAACAGAGTGAGAGGTTTGTTTACAGACTAATGTGATGGTGAGGTGAAATCTGCGCTAACGCACAGTACAATATCAGGATAGTACACTTCAGGCATCAAGTAACAACATGACATTTATTATAAAAATAGAGGCTGATCGATCAATGTTGACTTCAGAATATAATATCCAAACAATAACTCCCCAACTAATATAACTGCGGAACTATGTTCTAGTATCCCTACTCGTGCGTTAAAACGCCCTTTATTTTTGTTTTACGTATAACTTTAAATATATAAACTTTCGGCTTTTGTCGAGCAAAATATGACCAGGGGAATTTGATAGTTGGCGACCCTAGACCCAGTCTTACTTCCTCCAGAGTTGCCAACCACACAGAGGTCAAGTCACAACACCGGTCCTTTTATCGACTGTTAATATCAGCCGAGAGGAAAGCGATTGTAGCTGTCCGATATTATAGCCAACTCATGATTGGACACATCATCATCTCGTTACTAGCTACCCTCGACAATAGCAACCCTAAGAGCTGGGAATATTATCAACATTATTAATTAAATCACAAAGTTAAGACAGAAGTATCACTTTCTGTATATTTAGGATAAGATATAGGGTCAGTTGGGACAAAAACAAGGCTCGCAAAATATCATCCAAATAGTAAGTCTTCACCGTAACAGTTCACTGGTTTATTTCCTGGCGACTTGCTGTAGTTATGTACATGTGTAAGTCGATATACAAAACAATATTCTATATATAATATGTACACGAATGAGTATATTACATATTATGTGTGTGTTCACACGTGAACAAAGTTTCGATACTCTTTGTATCAACGCATTCTACTTGGAATATTAAACATCGCAGCCAAAACAAAAGTGGTCAGTCGAAACAAAGAACAGATGTTCGGCCATCTTGTCCTTCCGACTCGACTACAAGTACTTGGTCCGTAGAGTAGTCGACCACAGACTGGCAAAACCTGTTTACGTTCCTGTCTGGTTAATGCGTTTATTAAAATTTATCACACACCACTATTTTCAAAACCTTGAAACAAAATAAAATTTACAAGGGTGCCTGAATTGAGGGCAATAACGTCTGTGAGAGGGGAGGTGATTGGAGGTGTGAATGGAGAACAGCAGGTGTTTTTTTCAGGTGTGTGCCAATGATTCTAACGCACTCTCTAATTTTGGACACAAAATGTGGCCAGAAAGGGCAGGGATTCAAGTTGAACAAATATCTAAGACTAGGTGTGTAGGCGTGGGCTAAGTCAGTTTGTAAGTCTTGTGCAACCACATTGAAGCGTTTCTAGGGAAGTTGCAATACTATCAAATGTTGACGACGGAGGATCCACCCTTCAAAACCGATTGAGCGTGATCAGCTGTCAATGACGATTTAAACAGATCTTAAAAAATATACAAAGATATTTATTATTTACAAAGGGCTGATTAAGTTTTTTTAGCGGTAGTAAATTTTTTTTCTCTTCATTTTTGAATATTTTACAAATTATTTACAAATATATATATATGGTCAAATTTATCAGTTATAAAAGCCGTCGTATTTACAAAATAACAAGAAGCTTTAAAGACTTTTTAAGTCACAATCTTCAGAGTTCTATTTTAAATATTTAACTAATAATTAAATCACTTTTTAAAAAAATATTCCTAAATCTAAGTGCAAGCTTTGTAGTTTCCGTTTCGAAGAAGTGTATTTTCCCCTTAAACAAGTCAGGAATGACCTTGAAATAAGAAGCCACCCCTTCATTTGAGCCTGGTGTCTCAAGGTTGATATTCCTGGACACGCAGGTCAAAGGTCAGAGATATATCACTAAGTCTATGCAAAGCTTCAAAAGTTTAAAGCTTAGTACGTTGAGTTGAGCCCGCGAGGACCCCGTTGAGCTCCGAGGGCGTACCTGCCCCCTTAGTTTTTATTATGATAGTTTCAAACACAAATAGAGCATGTTCGCATATTTCCTCCATTTTGAATATCTCTTGATAAATAACAAAAACATCTTATGTTAAAATAACAGAATGAGGCTACAAAAAATTATATTATTTGTAAATATAATAAACTTCCCAATTTGAACAGGTAGCGGCTCTCGATGGGGCTACCAATGGGCTGTGAACAGCAGCGGGCCTGTGGACCGCACTCAAAAAACACCATTTTTGACCATAATATATCAAAATATTTTTTTAAAGCTATTTTCCCACGAACGGCGGCTTTGTTTTGAGACGATTGGTGCCGAGAAAATTAATTTTGTTCGAGGAGTAGATGTGATCATTCCAGTTGGAGCTTGACGTGTTATTAACAGGGTAGGATGAAACCTAGGTTGGGGAAGTGGGTGTTTGATTCTGTCCAGTGGCAGCAGTGCGGACTGTGTTCTTCTGTTCGTTGTAAGCGACAGGTCCCTCGCACAATGCTGCCACAACGACCTGAAGGGGGGTGGACCATCACTCGACAGCGAACCCGCACGTCTCCTCCACGGCCTGCGTCAGCTTGTCGTACATCTTGGCCTGGCAATCGTACGGCGGGATGTCGATGCGGTTGAAGCACGTGTGGGCCTTGGGGAGGTTCTCCGCCGGAGCCTCGATCACGTGGATGGTGAAGAGCCGCGGGCCCGCCGCGCCGGTGGATCCTGCGGAACAAACCCGGGACTCGGTCACTACCAAGAAGAATGTCACCGAGGCGTTGTGTCGGAACTTGGGAGTTGTGTTACCTTGGAGAGCCTTGAACCCCTGCAGGGGCACCCGGGAACTGCCCGTGACGAACTGGAGCAGCCGGGCCCTCATCTCCTCTCCGTACTCCTCCACTATCTGCCAGAACCACTTCACCACCGGCGTGTCCGGCGTGCAGTGCTGGAACAACGGTTCAAATACCGGTGGTTAACACAAGGGCGACAACGCCAAGATTCCCGGGTGGGAATGAACCAGAGACCTACCTTGAGCCTGGTGTTGTTCTTCCAGTCGGCGATGTCGATGGAGCCCAACCCGCCAATGACGAGTTCTATCTCCCGCTCGTCAAAGGGCCTCAACAGTTGACTGGGCACCAGCTCTGTGTACCCCTTCTGTAGGGCCAGGAACTGCTGCTCTATCCCTCGCATGAACCTGTAGTTAACGTACAACCTGAAAACATTGACCACACATGGAGTGATGTGACTGATGTCACGAGGAGACCGTACTCGTCACGAGGAGAGCGCACTCACTTGACATATTCCCTCTTGTTGTCCTCGGTGACCAGGATGTCTCGGCCCCCGGGTTTCAGTTCGTGCACTCGAAGAACTCCAAAGCTGTTCTGTTCCACAGAGAAGGTCGTGTCGATGATCCCCGTTATGTTGTTATCACTGGAAACACAGTCATTGTTGGTTACTGCGTCTCTTGAGACAAGCTATCAGTAGACACATGCAAAGGATGAGGCTGATTTTAGGGGAAGAGCGATGATATTATTTACATAAATACGAGTTGAATTATTATTCATTTAAACAAACTAGAATAAAATTATTATTAACACCGTGTCTTACTACCCGTTCGGGTTATACGCACTTACGCTAATGTGTAATGGTAGGGTGATTGTGAGATGAAATGGAGGACCTACAGTTTAACGTGGAATCCGAACCACGGTGGAGGTCAGGCATTCCCCACATTCACAAGATGTCTTGTCAGAGGTGAAGGAAGGGTTTGGTAATCAGATAAATCTGTGCCGGGACCGAGGATTGAACCCCGGCCGCCAGTAGAATAAAATTGTCTACATTTTTTTGTTCATCTTGCGTATTTAACTATTTTTTTTTAACATATTCAGAAGAAAATAAAATGTAAATACGCATAAAACATTTTCGAAAGATCATAGCAACTCGGTTACATTTGTACTGTGGGCCTCTCACTTTAAATTTAACTAGAAATTATGCAGCGAAATCGTGTCGAGAAGCATTAACTTTTTCTTTAATCCAAAATGTATGTGTTTACTTGTCGGAGATGGAATCTTCTTGTTAATATGGGATACACAACGGGCGGCAAAGCAGGAGCTGTCTCGGCTTTAAGATGGAATTATAGAAACTTTTATAAATATTTCCACAAAAGAAAATGAAAAACCAAAAAGCCAACTGGAGGCAGCAAGTTTATCAAACAAATTTGATGGCTATGAAAAATCCTTATTGACAGTTATATGGGACCAACTATAACAACTGTTACAAGATGTAATAGCAAATGTAATGTACTACAACTAACCTCCCTTCCTGTATTTATTATTGATATCAGAAACAAATGTGAAGACCTTGAGAAACCTGCAAATTCACTCACTAAAAATAGAAATTTCCGAGATGGCAGAAAAAAAGAAGAGAAAATTAAAGTTTGACGAGACATCATCTAATGGCACACATTTCAGTACTGAATAAAGTTTTGTTACGAACATTCCAAATGTAATTTGTGATCAACTTATATCTAAAATGAATAATTGAAACACAATTTACAACAAGGTTTTAAAAGATTTTCAATAAGCGACAATGAATTTAATGAATTTGTAAGAAATTAAAGTACAAAATACGAAAAAGATGTCGAAATAAAGATGAACTTCATCACTTCATTACTATATTTGAAAAAGAAAAAGTGACTTTTCCCGGTGAAATATCGACGGTATTGACGGAAGGACTTCGTCTACATTCCGCGGAGAGAATATTCAAGATTCTTTTAACATTACCGATTTGCAATGCAAGTTGCAGAAAAATCATCAGTATTGAAACGCGTGAAAAACTATTTGCGTAATTTACCAAGTCATTAACTAAGTCACATGCATTTAAATTCACTATCAGTAAATTCACAAAAATATAAAGTTCAGATTGAATAAAATTTTATATTCATATTCTAATTAATGTGATTTAGTTAGTTGGTATACGACTTCTATCGTTCTTTCACTTGTTTTGCCGCATAATATTTTGTTTTTATATTTTTCCTTAGTCATTAATACACTTCTTAATGAGTTGAATCTGGTTTTTTAATTGAAAATTATATTTTTCAGATCGTGTAGTTTATTCTTTGTTTCCGGGAAGCGAGGAGGATAGGGGGCCCCGAAATCAGACTGTGCCTAAACTTACTACACGAGAGTGAGTATGGTTGGATCTTAGAGAAAGTGTACCCACACGTGCACGGAAGGAGAGTGTAAAACACACCCTCCATACAGAGATTCAAGCCTGATCTCGCGTTGTATCGACACTCACAGCATCCAGGTGAGACTCCGATGCAGCTCCGGGTCCACCCCCTCGATGTCGATCAGGGTGATTGGTTTGTTCAGCAACATCTTGTAGAAGGGTGTGGTAAAACCTCCGTCAATGTAGTGGCCGTGGAACACCGCGATACCGATGATACGGCCGGCAAAGTGGAAGTACGAGAGATGTTCCTGGAGAACACCGATAACTTACAAGATAGAACACTTTGTCCAGAGGCAGGTCTAAAGTACGATACTAGTCGCTCAGTTACAAGCTAGAACACTTTGAGCAGAGGCAGGTCTAAAGTACAATAACTAGTCGCTCAGTTACAAGCTAGAACACTTTGAGCAGAGGCAGGTCTAAAGTACAATAATCACAGGACTAACTCAATAAGCACGCCCCAGAATCACTTAACTTTTCTTTATCAGCCGTTTGGGTCATACCTTATACACCTACAGTAGCCCCGTGGCTTCTTTGGTGCTGACTGACAGCTAACTTCTGACAGTCAAGATTGAGGTATATACCTAAATTGTGACCGTCAGAAGTGACAGCTGCTAAACACGTGTTTTTGCAGATCATCTGGTTCGGTGTAGGGATACATAATTTGGTCTGGTAACTTTTCAAAACTGTCAGTCAGCACTAAAGAAGCCATGGGGCTACTGTATGTATTAATTACACTAATGTGTTAGGGATTAGGAAGGTTTAAGTTTGAGGAAGCGCACTTGCATTTGCATAGAGAAATAATAATAATAATAATATTTAGCACCGCGTCTTACTACCCGTTCGGGTTATACGCTTTAAGTACTAATTATTCTAATGGATTAGGAATTGGGAAGGTTGAATTAGAGGAAGTGAACCCGCATTTGCGTGGAGGGAGAGTGGAAATCCACTTAGGAAAAACCACCCCCAGTTCACCCGACCGAGATTCGAACCTCGATCTCCCCATCCTCAGCAGTCGAGCTCAACACGACAAGCGCGTTAGCCAACTACGCCACTGAGGCGGGTGTATAGAAAAAGAGTGAAAAAACAACCTGTACAAGGATCGAATCTGGATCTCCCTGTGATCGGCAGTGAGGTTGATTGCAAGAGAAGCACATTGCATGACGTGGCCAGCAAACCGTACGTATCGACTCACCGGGTTGATGCTGCTGTCCGGGTTGATCTGCAGCGTGTAGTTGTCCTCGCGGGAGTACTGGAACAGTCCGTACTGCGGGTTGAGCATCTCGTGGGACAGCAGGTACAACCATTCCCGTGCCACCCCCCCGTAGTCTAGACCCTCCTCCCCGCGGAACTTCACCATGAGCCGCTTGCGCATGTCCTTGGGCCTCATCTTCATGACCAGCCGATAGGACTCCTGGAAGAGGTCATGTCGTCAGTACAAGTGTGGTCAATGTTTGTGAGTTGAGTGCTACATACCATACAGCTTGGCAACACCAAGTCTAACAAGTCCTAGCGAGGTTGTATTGGATAAAGGGCATATTTACATAGTTAGAATATTTGAATATTGAGTTTATTGTTTAGTGTTATGAAAAAATAAAATTATACTTTGCACATTTATTAACCTTTTAATATTATTATTATTGTTATTATTATTATTAGCACCGTGTCTTACTACCCGTTCGGGTTATACGCACTTACGCTAATGTGTAATGGTAGGGTGATTGTGAGATGAAATGGAAGACCTACAGTTTAACGTGGAATCCGAACCACGGTGGAGGCCTGGCATTCCCCACATTCACAAGATGTCTTGTCAGAGGTGAAGGAAGGGTTTGGTAATCAGATAAATCTGTGCCGGGACCGAGGATTGAACCCCGGACCCCCAGCACAGAAGTCTGACACCTTACCCCCCTAGACCGCCAGGTCACCTACAAAAAGTAATTCATTAGGTTTATATTTTTTCCATGTGAACGTTAATTTGTAATTTATACGACAGCAAAGAATAACAACAATGTTTATTTGTTGTTAAAATTGTTAATTTGCATAGCTATGTTTATAGCAAGAGCTTCTAAAAGGGGGCCCACAATGCCTTGTTTTTTGCAGCCCACGGAGTGTCTTGGAAAAGTAATCTACCGAGGTAAAACTATGAACTGATGTTCATTCAGTAATAAACTTAACCGTGCTCTATGTTTGTGAGAGCGTGTGTACCCGCAAGAGCCCTATCTACGTCCACCGCTTAGCCGCTCCTGGTCTTGCTGACCAGGTAGTGACAACTACTACTACTACTACCTCGAAAATCTCTGCCCGGGACACCTCCAGGCGGCAATGTCCGCTCTGTGGCTGTAGCGCCTGTAGTTCCGCTCGTAGCACTCTCTGCTTGGCCACAAGGTCGCGCTTATACTTGGGCAGACTTTCACTGTCCAACAGGTCCTTGGGGAGCTCGCCCACCCTGGGAGGCGGCGTGGGGGGCTCTATGGGGGGCGGGGCCTCACTGGCTGCAGGCTCCACCTGGGCCTCTTCCGTGGGGGGACTAGCAGGGGTGGAGGCAGGGGGTTCGGCTGCGGTGGAGGGCTGGACCAGTGGTGGTGCAGTCTGCTTCCTGTGACAAGCAATGACACACCTTCATTGGAACGTTCAGGTCGACAGACTCAACTTCAGATACAGCTACAAAACAATGACAATGAACCAGTTGCGTACTTGTTTACGAGGCTCGTAATGACCCCAAGTTAGTTATGTACTTGTTTATGAGGCTCGTAATGACCCCGTTAGTTACGTACTTGTTTATGAGGCTCGTAATGACCCCAAGTTAGTTACGTACTTGTTTATGAGGCTCGTAATGACGGTGGCTGACAGCCGCGGATCTGTGAACTGTGTGGTTCTGTTGTTGTGGTCGACATAGTAGATTCGACCAGAGATGGTCTGTCTCATTTCCCAGCCAGGGGGCAGAGGCCCCAGTTCGGACAGGACACTGTTGGGGCAGTTGGCCGGTAGAAGGTCGCGAGGTATTCGGGGATCGTGCCAAGTGCTCACACCCGTCGGTATGTGGTAGAAGTACACTTGGCCCTGCTGTGTTGTACGCAGCTCTAGACAGAACAGTTGAAAGTTCAACAAGCTGTCTGTGCTGTGTACACTTTACCGACAATAATATAAGGTGGATTTAAAAATAAATGCACCTGTACTTGCCTAGAGAGAGGGTGGAAAATCCTCATGTTAAATATGAGCCAGGAGTTTTCCCTTTCATATTCTCTCGATACCCTGGTCACTCACCATATCCTTGGGGCAAGTCCCCCGGCTGGGACAGATGTTGTTGCCGCGGGTGAGCGGAACGAGCGACGCCGTTGTGCTGTACGGAATTGCGCTGTCTTCCCGAGCGTCTTCTCGCGGACGAGGGTTGACTACCCGTGCTCTCCCTGCGGCCGGCCGGTTCGTCGTGGAGCCGGGAACTGCGCCGGTCCCTGGACAAAGAGAGGGGCCTCGGTTACTTCTTGCGTCTCGTCAGTAGGTCCCAGGTGCGATAGCCCTGTCTTAACCTTACTATACTTCCAGGTTGGCTTCCATCACTATCACTTACCTTATATCACCGAGTGTAAGTCCAAATATTTCTTCGCTGGTTGTTTTATTTAAAAAAAATATAATATTGTGGTTACTTGTATCATTTTATAAACAATAATCCAAGTTAAAGTTATTAATTGCACAAGTACTTGCAATATTTTGTTTTAATCCGGTAACTCAAATTATTATTACAAATTCCAATAAAATTATTTAAGATATTTTTAATTTGAACATAAATGTACGACATACTTTACAGCTTAGAATGGAAATAATAATAATAATATTTAGCACCGCGTCTTACTACCCATTCGGGTTATACGCTTTAAGTACTAATTACTCTAATGGGCTAGGAATAGGGAAGGTTGAATTAGAGGAAGTGAACCCGCATTTGCGTGGAGGGAGAGTGGAAAACTATTTAAGAAAAACCACCCCCAGTTCACCCGACCGAGATTCGAACCTCGATCTCCCCGTCCTCGGCAGTCGAGCTCAACACGACAAGCGTGTTAGCCAACTACGCCACCGAGGCGGGTATTTTCTCAGCTAAACAGCCTAAGCTTAATATTGTGTTTTAAAAATTGGTTATTAAGTACATTAATTTGAAGCTTGAAAATGACGAGCTTACAAAACTTTCAAGCTCGAAATACGAGTACTCGCAAAGCCCTAATATTTATATTTCCTATTATGTTCATAATTATTACAAGATTCGAATTCAAACTAATCGACCTGGGAACGGGACAAACCGGACGTGCAGGCGTATATGGCGCACCCACCTGTTGATATTGTTGCGCGCAGAGTGGCTCGATACAGGGGTGAGTGCGGTGTCTCCCGGGGACATGCAGTCCACGTCCGGAGGGGGCGACATGCTGGAGCCCCCCGGCGGGGGGGTGTTGGTGGGGATGATACCATTGTAGTGGGGCCTGCTGGAATATATTGTTAGTTATTAACTGTAAGGGACAAAGAAAGGGTTTGCCCGGGCAGAGGGAGGGAAACCACCGTTACAGACTCTGTACCAAACACTTCCAGAACAGATACTCAGATTGTAATTATATCATTATTTTACAAAATAAAAGATGACAGTTTCCTAATGTTCACAAAATCTTGTGTGATTTTCAATAAATCCTTAAAAAAAATCACAAGACCTGACAATTTAATAAATGGTATGTTAAAAAATTTAAGAAAACAAAAAACCGAGCCAAATTTGAGGAAAACCGACCAAAAGTACAGGAAAGAGGAGAATACATTAAAGGGCACAGTTCTGATTGAATGAAACCTAGTGGGTGTCACGCCCACTGGGCGTGTCAGACCTACCTGTTAGGTCGCACCCACTGTGTGGTGCGGGTGTGATGGTTAACATAGTAGAGCCTCCCCGCTGGGGTGCGCCGCTCTTCCCAACCTTCGGGCAAGTCTTCCGGACAGCTCAGGTCCCCCAAGGGGTCCACCACCGCGTTGGGACCGGCCCCCCCGGAGCCGTGCCCGTCCCGCGACAGCAACGACACCACAATCTGGCCCTTGACCGGGTCCGGGTCATCGGCGCTCGCCTTGCACAAGTCCAGCCGCTGGTCTGCCAGCGGTACAAGACGGTACATTACTCATACCAGACCAGTGTACCGTGTTTGATTGTAAGGAACATGCACACCAGGTTGTCTAGCCGCCAGTCACGGAGCGACGACGCGGAGATGAATGCTCTAGTGCTAAGGGTCTGTGGTGTGACGGGGGAGTCAGCTGATGACTGACATCACATTATAACCGAGTTACGTGTATCTTGACTGCACGCACATACAAACAATGATCGACTCGTTGAGCTTGGCTAACAAGAATGTGTTTCAATAAAAGGGTTATATATAGACTACAACTAGGATACTATTTAAATAAGAGGGATGAGGGGTGGTGGGGGTGTTTGATACTGTGATGGGGGAGGGGATACTATCTACAGTAGCCCCATGGCTTCTTTGGTGCTGACTGACAGCTAAAAGCTTTGAAAAGTTACCAGACCAAATTATGTATCCCTACGACGAACTATATGATCTGCAAAAACCTGTGTTTAACAGCTGTCACTTCTGACCGTTAAAATTTGGGTATATACCTAAATTTTGACTGTCAGAAGTCAGCTGTGAGCTGTCAGTCAGCACCAAAGAAGTCGTGGGGCTACTGTATATACCTAAATGTTGACTGTCAGAAGTCAGCTGTGAGCTGTCAGTCAGCACCAAAGAAGCCGTGGGGCTACTGTACACATTAGTTTCCCCCCTCCCATCAACTGTTTCCAGCCGGTGGCCGAGTCAGTTTAGTAAAATGCCTCCATTTTCCACCATTCTCTTCCTCCTTTAATTCCTCCCATTATTCTCCTCTCACATCAACGTATGGTAGGTGTACGTATATAGATAACATGTTTTTAAAGTGAGGTTGGATGCATGGGAAAAGGAGCAAGATTGTTAAAATTGAAGAATAAGAATCTGTTTTTTAAATAACAGTGTTTGTGTTATAAGTAAGATCACCTGTTGTTGTGAATGTACATTGATATATCGACATTCGGCCCTCCAAGGTACAACATCAGTTACATAATACACACGGGTGCAACTAGTGGGTATTTTTTTGGGGAAAAGTGGGGCTTATTTACGGGTCAATACAATATAGAACTGTATTTGTATTTGGGCAATAAATACCGGTAAGCAAAATGCTTTTTAGGGTAAAAGTATACAAATGTTTTAGGTAACTTATTATGGATAGAAAAGTTAAGGCTAAATTTTCTCTTTCTTAAATTTAAAATATTGTGTCCAAGCCCGCCAACTTACAGCCGGTGTCCTTGAGCCTCTGGATCGTGTTGGACATAATGCGGACGCAGCCGAGGAACCCCCCTCCTTGCTTCTTGTGGATCTTCTTGTGGTTCCACACGCTGACGGTGATACCGTCCCCCTTCCCGATGTACCTGGAATACACGCGTCATACCCACTTGACGGACATATAATGAAAGTGAGGGGGAGGGAGGATATATCCAGTTGGAACACGGCCCAATGTGTCAGGTCGTGTGTCTGTGTCGCAACTTACAGGTCATAGTGCTGGTTCCACTTGGGGTCCAGGGTGGCTTTGCAAGTGTCCGTGCTGTGGCACTGTCCGGAGCCGTCCACGCTGATCTTTGCAAACGGATCCGGGAGTCCTGGCAACAGAACTTACTATTTTAAATAACAAGTTAAATATTTATCATTTCTTGTTGTCGATTGATAACACTACACACTACTGGCGATTGGTGGAATAAGTGAAGTGAAGTCAAAGAAAAGCTTGAAACATTTAAAGCAAAGATAAAGTCTCATAAGACTAATTAAATTTTTTTAAATGATCCATTAAGTGCACTTAGGTTAAGAGAAAGGTTTACAAAACTTGCTATATTTTGGTGAAATTTGAGTTAAATTTAATTACCAGTCGGCGCTAAAATAGTGTCGAGGAGCCGTTATAAACCCGAGTATATGTTGAAATACGTCGTGTTTAGTGAGAGTTCTTACTCTACCTTGAGAGTATTTCCAAGTGTTTGAAGATATGACCTTTGACTTCACAAATCAAGTCTTGCGAGATGCAGTGCTAGGCATCCTCTGGTTATTATAGCTCAGGTAGCCATTACTCTTGATATTTAGACATATTAGACAGGATGTTATAATTATGTGTTCACTCGATGCAGTGCAGGCAACACAAAAGAACATATCGTGCTACGCTGACGTTCCCAAGTACCCCGGGGCCTGTTCCCTTGGTGTGGGTATTCACCAGTCACCCCATCTGTTTGACGTCAGTACTAAAGAGGGTCCTAGACCTCGAGATAGTCCCACCTGTCGCCGAGATCTTAGCCAGTCATGAAGGTCAGTCCTAGTTGATCTGGGTACACAAGCGTCAGACACAAGCCACATGGCTAGTCCTGTGCGCGCCCGCAAACGTGCTTAGTGTAATCACCAAACATTGGCAACACGTCACTCTCCTGGTGTAGGTCACAACACGTCACTCTCCTGGTGTAGGTCACGTCACTCTCCTGGTTTAGGTCACGTCACTCTCCTGGTGTAGGTCACAACACGTCACTCTCCTAGTCTAGGTCACGTCACTCTCCTGGTCTAGGTCACGTTACTCTCCTGGTGTAGGTCACAACACGTCACTCTCCTAGTCTAGGTCACGTCACTCTCCTAGTCTAGGTCACATCACTCTCCTGGCTTAGGTCACGTCACTCTCCTAGTCTAGGTCACAACACGTCACTCTCCTGGTGTAGGTCACAACACGTCACTCTCCTGGTGTAGGTCACGTCACTCTCCTGGTTTAGGTCACGTCACTCTCCTGGTGTAGGTCACAACACGTCACTCTCCTAGTCTAAGTCACGTCACTCTCCTGGTCTAGGTCACATCACTCTCCTGGCTTAGGTCACGTCACTCTCCTGGTGTAGGTCACGTCACTCTCCTGGTGTAGGTCACGTCACTCTCCTGGCTTAGGTCACGTCACTCTCCT
>CABFOW010006129.1:18617-35001 GCA_902141385.1 Timema californicum
TAATAATAATAATAATAATAATAATAATAATAATAGTGCACTAGACCATGCGGCTAACTAAGCTGGTAATAATGTTATAACAAAATCCAGAAAAACATTTGGTTGCTCCACGGAAGGTTAGGTTTTGTTAGTTTTGTTAGGTTGGGGTGGTTTATAAGAATAAACACATTTATATCCGATTGCGTACTAAGATACTTGGTGTCGTGTTGGGACATTTTCATCGTTAAATATTAATTATACCTGCATTAGTAGATTAAGGTGAGTACAATTATAATCCTATCATTTGAAAGATAGACCTTGTAAGTTATAAGTGTGTATAAAAAAACAATAACAAAGTTTTTTTATGTGATATGACAAAGAAATACATTTCTTAAGCCCCAGTAAATTGTGTACAGTTCCCTTGGGTGTAATTATTTACACTTAGGTGTTGTGTAAACCAACAAAACGTTAGCAACAATGTACTTACTGAACAAATCCTTCCTCGCCAAATTCCTGGCGCATAGGACTGAAAAAGAAAGGGAAGCAATGGATATGTAATTCATGACATAACATTTTTATATCAACACCCATTAACTTGACAACAGTATCCAATGGGTGCAGTTGGAAGGAAGAACAATACATAATCAGAGAAATCATATAAACAAGCAAAAGATATATTTAAAATGTCTTATTAGGTTAAACGTATTATATCGGGATAATAACAAATAAGCCAAATGATTTGGTTATGTAGTAGCCATATTGAAATAGATTCGTGCAAAACAAAAACAATGGCCCTCTCCTATTTCCGAACTTGGATTACACTTTATATACTCAATTATGAGAAACGTGAATGACAGATTTACTGCACTTACTTGTAAGGCGTATTTTCATGGCCCCATTTCTCTTGCTACCTCCTGGATTTGACATATTTTAACACACATTTAGTGTCACCACATTTGCACTAATTAAATGACGAACGAGCTTTTGAGTTAACTTCATACAAAGATCATTAAACAGATACTCCTTCAGGCAAATTGTGTTGTTCTTCCCAAAATCTAATTAAAATCACTTAAAAAAGAAGCGGTATTTAATTGTAAAAAAAACTCTTTATCAAGTTTTACAAGATTAAAGCAGCCCATTGAGCCTTTTATCAGAATAAAATTGTATAGCTAATTATTAAAACTATGTCTAGTATGCAACAAGTTGTACACCTAATATATGCAAGTGAGGATTGTCTTTGCCTTTGATGTACTTTAACATTGGTAGTTTTTGTTCGACTGTTGGCAACATTTGTTGTTGTACACAAGGAAGTTGCTATAACAAACATTGTTTGAGAGCTCACTCCAATACTTGTTGTAGTTATTAGCATTGAATAATTAGTTATTTAATTTTTGGCAGACTTACAATCTAATTATATTCTTCTGTTTCATCTAAACATTAAAATACTTAATTATTATTGTTATCACTCGTTTCGGTGGCCGCATAGTCTAGGGCGGCATTGTTGCAATAGATTAGACTGCACGGAAATCCCAGTCTATTGTACTGAGGATGGTTTATAGTCAGGTTTTCCACTCTCCCTCCAAGATATTGCGGGTACATTTACTTTAAATTCAACCCCCTCATCCCTAACAAATTAAAGTAATTAGTACCTACATATGCGTATAGCCCGAACGGGTAGTAAAAATAATACAAGAATAGTTTTCATAGTAAAATCTAGTAATAAGTCTTCTCATATTGATTCAAATCAAGTAAAAGTAACATAAAAACAATTATTTATTTATTCCAAAGACCTACACTGGTAATGGCTGTGTTTAAAACGTGAGGTGTAAGTTTAAACCTTAGTTTTAAAATTTCAGACAAATAATAAACAAATGTGTATTATTATAACGGTGGGGATGCAGCTTACCCTCGGTGAAAAAAATATCTATCTTGAACATATAAAGTCAGGTCTAAACTGATTTCTAGCTTCTGAGCTTGAGGGACAAATTGAAGGTAGACTGTCAGATGTCGATTTGTATGTTAAGTACTAAGCGTGTTTGAACTATCTTATTAGGTAATACTTTTTATTTAAATAAGTGAAAATATTTAACATAACATCTATAACATTTAAAATTTTATTTATATATTTAAAAAAAATTCTTGTGAGGTCGATAGCGATTTCTTCCTCTCTAGATAAAAACAATGTAAACAGTTAAATTCTATCTATCTTCGGTTGAACATTTCAAGCCAAACTCATCATTCTGCCGTTGGAAACATGATGTCCAATAACTCCTGGCTGTTTATAACGATGTGTTGAACAATTAAAATACTGAAGCTCCAAAAAAAAATCAATATTGTCATATACTTAAGTAAAAATAGCTAAAATTGGTATTTTGTATTTCAAATAGAAAATTAACATTTTTCTCAGGATTATTTGCAGTCCTTAAAGCATTATTTATAAATTTGATTAGGTACACGGAACAAGTTTTGAATGTAATGCAATTAAGTGACAAAGTATAACATTATCAAACGGGGTATTATAAAAGTTTGTTGGACAAAAATATGACGTTTTATGTTAACTCTCAATCTTTCTGGTGCCCGTCTCCCTTTCCTTCTAAATTATTCAAAAACACACATTTTCTTCTCATAATGTGACCCATCTAGTCAGCCTTTCTCCATAGAATCACTTGCAGAATGGTTCTCTATTTGTTGAAACTTCTTCACTAGTCACCGAATATGTTTACTTTATCTTCATTATTCTTCTCCAGTATCTTATCTCAAAGCTTTCCGGTTTTCTCTGCTCCTTACGTGAATATTCACCAGCATCTTCCAGTCAGTAAAAGAAGCCTAGGTTATAACTCTTTGTGACTATCTCCTCTCTACACCGTGCTTCTGTCACGTCATTTGTAAGGAAATGTAAATATTTGTTGGTGCGACTGTAAAACAAATGCTATCTCGAGCTTTAAATACGGACACCAGCGAGTGGCCTTCAAATGACAAATGTTTTGCGATTGAATAAAGGTTTCATATGTTATAGATTATATTGTCATTCGCGTCATATCTTGAAGACAGTACGCACGAAATAGTTGGACACTAAACTTTTAATACCCGATTTCTGAAACGAGTTGAATTCTTAATTTAAATTTGTTTGCTGTTAAATAATATGTTCCGTTTGACATTTGTATGTGTCATTCTTATTTCTTGCAGTTTTCAATCGAAAACCGCAAAAACTCTTCGAGATGCATTTGTAAGATTTGTCATTATTTAATATTATTTATGAAATTCGTCTTTAAATCTTAACAGTCATTGTTTCAAGTAGGTCACACATTCCCAAGATATTGTTCCACTTTCTATTTATAGATATATTTTGTGAATCGTGTGCCCTCAGAAAAGACACCAGCCTCGAAGTCTGAACGCGGACCAAATCCTGAAACTGTCTGCTCTGAGTAACGTCACTCAATTCCAGAGTGTTTTGAATACGGTGATTCAGCCCCGGGTTGTTGGGACAGAGGGCCATGAGCAGGTCAAACAGGTGAGAGGGCATGGACATTAGGACTGTAGCGTTATTAATGTTTTACTTAGTACAGATATGTCTGTGCCAAACAAAATTACAAACTTTGGTTATAAAAACAAAAAAAGCATAAAGCCAAAATTATAACTATATATTTTTACTTTGAAGTCTGAGTCGAAGTTTGCACGCCTACATTTTTTTACAGACTTAGACTCAAAAACTCCACCCAAAATTGCTTCCGACTTGGATGCCACAGCTCTGATTGTCGTTGAATAATTTTCTTTCTTTGTCATATTATGAACACACTACAAGATCACACATGTACATGTATGCTAACTATTGTTCCCAGTACTTAATGAACTACATGAACGGATTGGGTTGGACAGTAGAAACGGACGTGTTCAAAGATTCCACCCCAATATTTGGGACGCTCCAGTTCACCAACGTGATAGCCAAGTTGAACCCCAACGCCCAGCGATTCCTCACGCTCGCATGCCATTATGACTCCAAGTACGTGCGGGAATACACCTTCAACGGCGCGACGGACTCTGCGGTTCCGTGCTCGATGATGCTCAACATGGCGTACGTAATGAGGAACGTGTTTAACAGCGCTAAGAATAAGGTGAGTCGGTGATTTAATCCCCATGCACAGTTGACACAAATCGGCGATTGGCGCACAATTTATAGTAAACTATGAACGACTCTGCCCCTTTGGTCGTTTCGCCATTCGTAAGCCAAGGAAGTATACCTCAGTTCTGAGAGGGTCGTCATCGTCATCGTCATCATGCCTCTATCCTTCCACCATTCTTCTCCTCTCACCTGCACACATTCTGTTATATGCTCCTCCCATCTCGATCTTACTCTCAGTCTCTCTCACACACCTCTAGAACATCTTCCCCTGCTCTCCTTTCTCCTCAATCACGCTCCCGAGAGGGCACTATACCTTGTGGAGTTAGCGTTTGTAGATCTTAATATCCAACTGTCTGAACTATTTGCGCAGTTATGGGTGACCTGCTGGTCTAGGGGGTAAGGTGTCAGACCTCTGTGCTGGCGGCCGGGGTTCAATCCTCGGTCCCGGCACAGATTTATCTGATTACCAAACCCTTCCTTCACCTCTGACAAGACATCTTGTGAATGTGGGGAATTGCCAGGCCTCCACCGTGGTTCGGATTCCACGTTAAACTGTAGGTCCTCCATTTCATCTCACAATCACCCTACCATTACACATTAGCGTAAGTGCGTATAACCCAAACGGGTAGTAAGACGCGGTGCTAATAATAATAATAATGTCAGTTATTTCAATTCCAAGCTGTTGTATGGATAACAAATTAATATTTAAACTAAAAACATCTTAAGCACGGCGACTGAATTTTAATTTGTGATGATAATCTGAGTTATTAGAGTAAAACGAAAAATTACAAACAATTGTGCAATAAATAATTTTTTTAAATTATGTCAGTGTATAAAATTATATAAATAACCACAATATTATATTTTTTTCAAGCATAAAACAACCCAGCAAAGAAATAATCTAACTTAAACTCAGCTTTGAAAAAATTTCATACACTTGATTTGAGTTAATTTCAAATTGAAAAAGTGGGCGTGTCATGTCCCCGAAGTCTAGTAACAACAGCCTAGAGATTTCCTGTGGATAATGTTACAATCTAGACGTGTGGATAATGTCACAATCTAGACGTGTGGATAATGTCACAATCTAGACGTGTGGATAAATGTTACAATCTAGACGTGTGGATAATGTTACTATCTAGACGTGTGAATGGGTTTCAGTCGAATATAAGCCTGCAGTTTATATTTTTTGACGGAGAGGAAGCATTCAAGGAATGGAGTGACACAGACTCCTTGTACGGCGCGCGCCATCTGGCCCAGCTGTGGGGCAATGAGCCATATTCTCGAGGGACCCAGGATAGGACAACACAGCTAGACAGGATAGTAAGTGTTTCATTAGTCCTATGTCCTACATGCTTGTTACTACTCGTGTCCTACTGCGTGACTGGAAAGGCAGTGTTGTCCTAAGTTCCTGAATTTGCCACAAGGATGTGCTGGTCCTTCTCGACCTCCTCGGGGCTCCAGATCCCTCGTTCTTCAGCTTCTTCCCCGATACCAGTTCCTGGTACCGGGTTCTCATCAATGCCGAGCAGAATCTGTCCAGTCGCGGGCAGTTGGAGCGCTACTCCTCGGGCAGGCCCCAGCAGAGCTACTTCAAGAAGAGGTCAATGTACGCAGGCATCGAGGATGACCATGTGCCCTTCATGAAGCGAGGTGAGGACCCTTTGTTACTGTGTCCTTCAAGGGTGTTAAGATACCATGTAGTGTCAAATCAGTGCATAACACTCGCTAGTGCTGATAACGTATCGGTCGAGATAGTGTTATCTGAGGAGATGACCAGTTTATTGGTCCCAATGACACTTACACTTCACATTATTGTCTATAAAACACCAAGGTTTAGATACTTTGGTCAATTGTGTCTTAATTGGTTTTGTTCTCATGAGAATAATATAAAAACTAGAACGAGATATATTTTTATGGACTAGCCTGAGCTTATAGATACATCTGTAACCAATCGAAACAAAGAAGTTGTTCTGGAATATCTCCATCTTCCTCCGCTGAGTACAAACTCTGCTTGACATAAATATTTCCCACAATTCAATTGATATTTGTCGTGACAGGTGCTTAGCAGTCGATGACCTTGGTTCCGATAGGTTCAAAGGAAATACTAAGACCGTAGCTCCTGTCACATTATTTGTGATTGAGTTGAATGTCGATTGTTGCTGCCCTAGGTTAATTTATATTCTCTCCAAATGCATCTTGTGTATTGTTGCAGATGTCCCGGTCTTGCATCTTATTCCGTACCCGTTCCCGTCCGTTTGGCACAAACAATCGGACAACCTCAACGCCATCGACTTTACCACCTGCGAGAACCTCAACAAGATCTTCCGGGTGTTCGTGGCGGAGTATCTTCACCTGCGCGTCTAGTTGAGACGTGCTACTCTACAACACAACCAGTTCAGACATGCTACTCTCTACAACACAACCAGTTCATATAAACTGTTACAATCAACATTTACACAACACACTAGCGCCAACTTCCACACAAATAAATACAAAGTTTAATACAAATCGTTATCTTTTTACAATTATTATTGGTTAGAATTTTAGTGGATGCTAGTACTAATTATAGGTTTAATGATAACCTTAAATATTCCGGTAAGATGTTTCCTTTCATCAAGGGGACAGTTACGCTACACGCTACAAGTACTTGGTGTAGATTATTTGCTATGAATTAGTGCAGTCGTTAGTGAACAATTCTCCCACAGTCCGTCTACTATTGCTCATTGATAAGATACCAGACAATCAGACAATCACTGAACACATCTTCAGATTAGGTTACACGTTTCTCAACATTATATCATCTATAGTTGTACATTCCACAATGATGGCTTTTAACATATATTACATTTGTTCTGCTATACAAACTTTGGTATACATTTACAAACTTAGTTCGGCAGATATAAGTTCCAAACTGAAAATGCTCAAATTAGTTTTAATTTTTGGGACGGTGATAAACTTTATGGGGGTGTGGAATTAAAAAACAAATAAATATTGAGTATTAAAAATATTGTTAGCTTACTTCTGAAACCTCGTCTTGCCGACTTTCTGACGTCACAAGTTTTTATCATCAAGGGATTCCTATGATCGGTTTAAAATTGGTCGCAACGCTGGCCGCAGGGGAAAAATGGAATCTTTTAATCCTAATATTGCTAAACTAAAAAATGTGGAAGCTTTCATATACGGCCTTATGAAGTTTTCCAAGTAAGCTGATATATTTTACATTATTACTAACGGCTTTAGTTTTATATCCTTGTTGCTGCAGTCATTTTAATTAATTAACCTAAAAGTGTGGTGACCTGGTGGTCTAGGGGTAAGGTGTCGGACTTCTGTGCTGGGCGTCCGGGGTTCAATCCTTGGTCCCGGCAAAGATTTATCTTATTGCCAAACCCTTCCCTCCACCATGGTTCGGATCCCACGTTAAACTGTAGGTCCTCCATTTCATCTCACAATCACCCTACCATTACACATTAGCGTAAGTGCGTATAACCCGAACGGGTAGTAAGACGCGGGGTTAATAATAAAAGTGAAATATTTTGTAAATTATTTTATGACATTATAAATATATTGAGAAAATAAAATTCTTTTTCACTATGAAGATGGCTTATTGGTTTTTTTGGTGAGAACCTACAATGCAAGTATTAGTTGCCACTGAAACTCTCCGTGAACGCACGAACGGACCGCCATGACACCAGTCGGAGTATCACAATCCTCCAACACGTACAAACACAACAGTAGAGCCTCTAGGTCGTTTCTCGTCCTTCGCAACCAAGTTGGCTGCACTGTCGACACTTGCTATTCAGTCTGCTCCTGAGGCATCGAAATATTGCCAACTTATTTGGATTTTTACTTTTATTTGTGCTTTTTTTTTACAATTATATCATCTTTATTTAAATAGAACAACTTAAAAAAAAAAAGAGGTTTAGAGAAGTTTTCTGAAAGCTGAAACATTATTTGGATGCAAGTTGGTAGCACGTCTAGCCGAGTGTCGTGTTCTTGAAGTGCAGATGTACCTCGGTGACCTCTGTTGTGTCGGGGAGCTGTATCCAGTTGGGCTCTGATCTAGGCCCCAACTCAAGACTGTGAAACAAACAATACCTCCAGTTGGATGTGTCACCTACATATATACATACCTGCGATTCACTCACCACCCTAATTTACTCGGATGACAGCTATAATTATCATTCACATCACTTTAACAACAGGTCTAACTTCCATAGCTTCAAAATGTCGACCGACGAATTTAAACCATGTGGTTGAACATGACAGAGCCACACACTGGATAGACATATTCTATTCAGTTAATATTTCGAAATACTATAAAATATTTTATTTAATATAAAAAATGACAACAATTCTCTCTTTTCCAAGTAAATACGATTCCTGTATTAAAAGGTATTAATGTATGCGCTGTATTACACAAACTCAGTAACGTTCCAAAACTAAGAATAAGTTCTTTTAATTGTGTTTAAAATATTGTTTCGATAGTGTGAGAAAACTTAAGTTTACGCCATTTTAAATGTAAAATATAACAGGTAATTAAAGATATTTACATTTATAACAAAACGGTGATCTTTTACAAGTGTTGGCGACCCAAAACCTAAAACATTATTTTTGAACTATCAAGAACCGACTCTAGCCACGCTGTTCCCTCGGAGCTCAAGAAACCACAACTCCGTGCTTGATCCATCCTCACTAACTTCATTTAGACAACATCCATACACAGTCATACATGCTCTTTTATTATTAAAACTCTTGTGTTTATTTTTTAAATCTATATAACTTTTAAATTACAAGCTATACTTAAGGTCTCGGGTTTATTACCCGGATCTTTAATTTTTCAACTGTTGGTGGACATATTATAATCGGAACAAAATATTAATTTTAATTAGGAATGGGCTGTGTGAACCTCTTGAGTCCTTAAATGATAGTTGATTCAAAAACATTTCAGATCCAAACCTTCCCACTACTCCGAACCTGAATTATTTTTGTGGTCTTACCAAACATCACTCTACAACCAGATCCCAGAACAGCGAACATCTCTTTGTTCTGAAGATGGAGCCACTAACTTCCTCGAATAACAAAGTGTCGGTACTCACACCGCCACGAGGGGCAGAGCACTCTGGACTGCCAGCTGGTCCTGGGCCTCTAGCTGGGTGTACCCCTGCAGCATGTCTCCCGAGGACAGTTGGTAGTCCAACAGGGCCCTCTCGTTAGAAAAACACCCCAGGTGGAACTCACCAAGTCCTTTCTTGGAGATCCGCACAGCTCTCTGTGTGCAAGGACATTATCGCCTGACATGTAGAGATACCAAATCATAAACGGTCTCAGATCAGTTTAGTACGGAACTAACTCTCTGTTTGACAGTGAACGGTTAGTGAGCAATCTGAGCGCTCACGAAGCGAAACAGATAACCAAGTTAATAACTAAAAAACATTTTGGAGCTAAGCCTGTCTAAAACCTTCCAGAACAGGTGTATTGGCCTGTAGAGAGGCTGGCGAGCTCATCTCACCTCTGGTATCTTGTCCTGGCACAGATGGCAGATACCGGTGTCGGCATTGGCGCAGTCCACCAGGAACTCTGTGGACAAGGGAACAACCCCTTCAAAGTTGGGGGATGGAACTTAGTAATCACCTTTTGCAGGAAATGAGTCCCGGTCACAGGGGAGCCCCTCTGGTGTCGGTCAACACCTTTAGACACTAAAAAGTGGGGTTCTTTTAATGTTTCATATCCTCTGACCCGCCTCGGTGGCGTAGTTGGCTAACGCGCTTGTCGTGTTGAGCTCGACTGCCGAGGACGGGGAGATCGAGGTTCGAATCTCGGTCAAGTGAACTGTTTTTTTTCCTCCCTAAATGGTTTTCCACTCTCCCTCCACGCGAATGCGGGTTCACTTCCTCTAATTAAACCTTCCCAATTCCTTATCCATTAGAGTAATTAGTACTTAAAGCGTATAACCCGAACAGGTAGTAAGATGCGGTGCTAAATATTATTATCATATCCTCTGTGGCCCCAAAGGGGGTTACAACCTACCAATCCTCTCCCTGATGCGACGACGGTCCACCCAGCTAAGAACTTCAAAGTCCTTGATGTCCTCCACAGAAGCGGGGCAGTGCTCTGAGAAGAAACACGACCAGTGGTACCAACCTGAGCGACCCTTGCCCTGAAATGATAACGTGTTTTGTGTACATATGTGGACCGATGTGTGTGTCCTTGTTCGTAATCGTACCTGGACATGTCCTGTATTTTTTGGAGGCTACTTTCAACTTTCAAAATGGATTAAAATATAATATTGATGGAAATATTTATGTTAGGCCTTTTATTTTAAAATTCAATCAAAACCCCCATCTAGGTTTTTTCCCCTGAATCCAAATTAGGAACGCTCGAGAGCCGCACGGGTACAGCGCTCAGCTAAACTCGAAAAGTACCTACTCACTCGGATATTATGAATTTAATACAATTGATGGTTACAACTTAACTAACAAACTAATATTGTGTGCAGACTATTTGGTGATAGTTCTCTTCGAGCAAATATCTGGAACTGATTTCTTTGATATATAGCACTATAAAAAAATTACTAACAAATGGTGTAGCAATAATTCATACTATAAACTAAACTAAGTCTAAACTATAATATTTTATAAATTGCAAATCAATACCAGAAAGAAAAAAAATATATATATATATTCAGTGACTAGTTAACTTTTCTAGTTTGCAAACTAAAATGACTAATTTGTCTTTTTACCATTTTGACCTACTCATAAAAACATTGTTTAGGCCTAGTTTAATTTAACAATAATAAAGATAAGAAAATTACTTATAGCCTGCATAACCCATGCAGAAATTTGGTTTTATACATTAAAAAAACCCATAAATGTATTGATTAATTCATATTCCTATTCATATTAATGGACACTACTGTACCAGTTACCGTTTCCGACAGTCACACAAAGTTCACGAGCCACGACTATCTTTGTGTTAGTAAGCACCTTGATTGAGCACAGTTTCTCTTTATAAATTCTCACCTTTAAGGAAAATCTGAGGCATTTTTTTGAAATTCGTATCTCACAAGATCCGCAGGTGGTACGTTCACTCTTGCAGTAATCCACGGAGAACTTGGTTCGACAAACCATGTTTAGAACACGCGCTAATTTCAACGTTAGGCCATTGTTGAAACACACGAGTCTGTTACAAAGATAACAAGTACAAAAATAGATATATCGATAGTTACAATCGATACGTTGACATTCAATTTAATGGTTTAATTTATAATATATTGATCTCGATTAATCGTTGACTATATATTAGAGCGTGGTTGGTACTTAAAATCAAAATTTAAACTAAATAGAACACTAATAAATGTTTGAACGAAATAATTTCAAAGATAAATGTTGAATTTCAAGAAAATAAAAATATGGCATAGTAATAAAAATTACAAGAAATATATAGGCAACAGAATACACCTCCAAATATTGGCAGGCACCTTTTATCGTTGATAATAATTAATATCTAACAGATAATTGTCTTACTTAAGCTTTAAAACGTTTAGGTCAAGTTACTATTGTCTAGACGGGTGATTTAATGATGAGTAATGTTAAAACGTATATGGAAGAATATGTAGTTTCACAAGGTTGGCGCAAATGTATTGACCGAAAGTGTAATTTATTATAAATACGTAAGAGAAGCTAGCACGATCTCGGTACACGAACGGTGGCTTGAAGAATCTAAATATCAGACATACAGTGAAACGATGTATTATTACTTGTAAATCCTGCCCTCAATAGTCCTAAACATAGTAGATACTAGAATAAATTAATACTCTTTGTCTTGCAATAACATTTATTTAGACTAAAAACATCATAATTTATTGATTAATTTATTTTACTTGGATATGACAACAGATTCTAGTGACAATAAACTTTTTATTTAACTATGGTAGTATTGTACAATTTCTTGCCTACCCTGTAAGGGAACGGCGTAATTAGGTATGTATGCACGTATGTGTTGGGTTTATATCTATGGTGATGCTTGCCTTGTAATACACGCCATGGTAATCTGATCACTGTTGGTTGAGAGTTGAAATAATATTTTTATGCTTAAATATTGGTTTGGTGACTCTCACAACATTGTTAAATAGTTTTAAATCGTGTTCTAGGATGAGAAAGATTCACTTTTCATTACTATAATCATAATAATATATTTTTAATTTGTTCAATGTTCACATAAGTGACGTAAGTGCATGTTACCAAGTCGGTGAAACTTACCCACGCCGAAGCCTTATCAATGGCTTTCCTGAGAAATACTTTTGAAGAAGCAGAACAGACACTCACCAACGACCTAGAGAAATTAGACCAATATTATAAAAGTGGAAACCATACCCAAACTCCAGCAAAACGGAAGTCAGCTCATTCCATTTGAGTAACCTTTTTTGTAAATAAAGAGTTAAACGTTATGTTCATCGGAGGGAAACTACGGCATAGCCAAAACCACAGATATCTCTGGGTGATACTCAACAGACCTTTGACAAACAAGAAACTTATTGAAATAACAGACTATACCAGCTGGGGAGCCTGTGCAAACACCTTGAAAATGACAGCACAATCGCTTGTCCCCTTTGTTGCTGAATATTATCCTCCTGTTTAGAGTAGAAGTAACCACGTCAATAAAGTTGATGTCCATCTGAACGAAGCAATGAGGATAGTGTCTGGAACTCTCAAATCAAAACCAACACCTTAGCTCTCAGTACTCGCCAACATAGCACCTCTAGCTCTCCATCGACAACAAGCAACAATACGCGAATAAGAGAAATGAAACAGCACATCATTTACAAACAACAACAACTTACCAATCCACGATACCCCGGACATCCTTCAACGTATCAGATGGGAGAACACTAACCAACACCCCCAAGAGGCATTTGACTTGAAGGAAGAAAGGAGAAATCGATGGTCGTATCATGACCAGGAATCATCAGCTCAACTAGATCCGACAAACCCACTTCCAGGCATGAACCTACCTCAGGAAATATGGAGCTTCCTAAACAGAATCGGAACCGGTCACGCTAGAATTAGGGTTGAGCTACATAAATAGGGAATGGCTGATGTCTCCCAATGTAACTACAGGGCTTTGGAACAATCATTGTATAACACCAGACATGATTGTCCAAACAGAAACTTTGAAGGAACCAAGAAGGACTTTATTGATTCCACGCCTGCAACTATCAACTGGCTGCGTTTGTTGGAAATACAACTGTGACGTTAACCAATGTGATAATAATATGTCTACGATCTCTAATAATGTTGTTAATCTGCTTTTTACTTTATGTTTGTTTGTATGTGATTATTTAATTTACTTAAACATCTAACAATAATAAACATGAATAATGACACGAGAAACATAACTGAACAAAAAATAGTTAACACCAGCCCCGAGGGGCTCTCGAAAACATACATGACATTGAAACATATAACATAACACAAGTAGACAAGATACGGCGCCCTGGAGGGCTGAATAATACCATCGTTGGGTTAGGGGTGGGAAAATATATTTTAAAAAACCCCCACCCCGTGGCAACTGAAGGGTCACCAGGACCTTAAAATATACATAAAGTACTAAGGAGAGAGGGACGGATTGGAAACAGAGGAAAGAAACAAGAAACATGGGAAAATAAAATAAATAACTAAACGGGAGGCTTGGACCCGGTCGGAGAAGCCGCCGGGGCTGGTCGGGGAATAATAGCGGTCCGCCACCAGGGCTACGCAGATATTTCCTACGTAGCCCCGGTGTGAAAATAAAATAAACTTGATCCTGTGGGTAATATTCGCCTCACAGGGTGTGAGAAACTAAAGAAGGGGAGAAATAAAAATTATTACACCCGTGGGAACGAAATTTCCACCCGCGTATTTCGGGAGGACGAGGTGAACTAGTTTTTATTTTATTAAATAATTAACTGTATCAAGGTTCTGCAGATGCACGCCATACGCTAAATAAATTTGTATGGTGATCATAACTCTACCGTGTGAGCAACAGAGTAGTTTCTGTAATAGTCAAACCTTTTACCACTAAAGCATTAGTATCATATTTAGTTTATAGTCTGACCAATAGAATGCTCTCGTTAAATTAATATAATCTCCCTTCGCGATCGACTTTAGTGAAACTACCCGTTCCTAGCGAGTGAAGATTGTATTAATTGAGCGAGAGCATTCTATTGGTCAGACTATAAACTAAATATGATACTAACGCTTTAGCGGTAAAAGGTTTGACTATTACAGAAACTACTCTGTTGCTCACACGGTAGAGTTATGACCACCATTAATTTGACACATACATTTATTTAGCGTATGGCGTACATTTACGGAACCTTTGATACTATTAATTATTTACAAGATGAAATGAAAATGATGGGCCTCTGTGGATAGAGGTGCACGAGAAATATATTTGCGTGAATGAGGGATTAACAAATAGGAGAATGGAGGAAGTCATATAATAGAAAATTCCATGACTTGTATGCATCTCCTAAAATATTAAGGATAATCAAGGCACGCAAGCTGAGGTGGGGATGTCATGTGACGCCCATGAGCGATGACTAGCATGTACACGACCTTTAAGTTGGTAAACCTGAAGAAAGACCCCTTGGTAGGTAAATTAATTTTTAGCTCTCCCTAAATTTTTTTCTTTCATCAGATGGTTGGAGGTCTTGATTCTTAGATTTATTTCAGAATCCCTAGTCCCTGTAATTACTAATTCAACTTGCGGAATCCTTTCTTCAGGGCTGCCAACATAGAATACTCATGTTATGGTCTTTATTTACAAAATAATTATTTTCTTCATAAAATAGGACAATATTTGGGTGCTATTGTAATTATTGTTAGTATAAATGGTTAATTATTTCTCTAAGCCCAACACTGTATTTTTGTATTTATTACCGTAGCATGGAGACACACAGAGGAAAGAAAACAAAAGTCTATACATTGTTGACTATGTTTAATTGTAAAGCAACATTTACAGAGGGATACACACGATAAGCTCTCATTACAAGCCTAATACATTTAATTGGCTGTTAATGAACTATTCCCAACTCACGTACTATTATGATACAGTTTATATTTTAAAACAGCAGTACATATTTGTGGTTGTTAATGTTGTCCAACGGTATGATCTACATTGTTGAACTCGGTAACATTAGTAAAACAATTCAAGAAGTGTCCAAACAGCTGAGAAAGGTTCAGAAATAACACAATATTTCAGTGTTTTATAACCTTCTTTTCTTCATGGATCACAGGTTATGCTACTTGTGGACACGATGTAGCAGTGATGACGTGTTTCAACAACGGAGGCCATTATATTATGATGTTCCCATCATTTTGTTACTTGGACTCTGATTTTAATAGGAAGTATGTGTTAGAAACTCCAGTTGCCACAATATTTCAAATTATTGTATTTACATTTTTAGTCCATTTAGTAATAATTTAAAGATAAATCCTACAGTCGGCCTAATCAATAAGGAAGAATGTATTATTGGAATTATGTTCATAACTTTTAGATGAAACTTCTAATTAATAAATCGATTAAGACATATTTCAGGAATGACTGATTTTATTGACTTTCAATGAATGTTAGTGGTCGAATGTAGACTTTCTGTAATAATAAGGGTTTAGCCGATCACGGATAGAGAATACAATCACTCTCTATCTAATGATGAATGTTCTCTTTGCTTACTTGGTCTATTTTACCAATATAAAGATGCAATAAAAACAGTATTAGCAATATCCGAGTGTTCCAGAAGAGAGCCCTTGCTCCAGGAATACTCTAGCTCGGTATTTCTATGTCTGGTTATTAGAACACAGCGGTTAAGCACCAAATACTCGGCTCCGATGAGCGTCGACGTCGGAGAGGACTTAGCTGTCACTGAAGAGCTCCTTAAGGGAGAAGTTGTTGGTGATCTTGTTGGCTATCTCCAGGATAACTTCCCCAACAGTTCGTTCTGCGATGGGGCGAAGAGTCTCGATGAACTCTGACCTGTTCTCGTTCAGGGCGGCATTGGTTGCTTCACCTGCAAACATGCACAAGCTCTCGGTAAACTCTCTCCCTCTCTCTCTACGATTATTACCTTTTAGGCAGTCATGGTTCAATGAAGGAAGATGCTAGATTGTGCTAGTACAATGAAGGAAGGTGCTAGATTGTGCTAGTACAATGAAGGAAGATACTATATTGTGCTAGTACAATGAAGGAAGATGCTAGATTGTGCTAGTACAATGAAGGAAGGTGCTAGATTGTGCTAGTACAATGAAG
>CABFOW010006130.1:16410-34994 GCA_902141385.1 Timema californicum
CCCCCCCCCCCCATCAATCCTTGGCCAGGATTTGTTATCATCAGACTAAAATATTAATAAATATTTGTAGCTTCATGTCGAGCTAAAAGTATTAATGTTAGTAATAACCTCGATATTTGTGTTACCTTATAGTAATAGGCCACTAAAGATACTCCAAGGAGGGAGGGAGTAAGCTAACATACAAAACAATCGAAAACAGCATTAGCAAGAGTTAAAAGTGAGAATAATAGTTTATTGAAAAATATGACAACAATAATACACGTGGCCTTAAGGGTCAACCTGTAGCTATAGTTGGAAAACATTGTGCAATAGATAGTTTCAACGAGAAACAAAAGAATAACAGGTAGAGCCAATTTGATCGTGTTTACTTTAAAAAAGGTAAAAGAAAACAAATAATAATCTTGACACAAAATTACGAACAATAAATAGCTTTATGAGCCCTTAATTTGCTATTAAGAAAGTGTCTGAGCTTCTAAAGACAAAAATAGACATATTTACTGAAACTTTTAATGACTTTATGTTATAACAAGCATTACATTTTAGACAAACGCTAGAGTTCGGCTTCAGACCGTAAGTCGAATCTCTCGCGGGACTACTAGAAATGGCATCATAAAAGTATTTTAGAAAATCTCGGCATAAATGACAGCTAACAATGGTTACTGAGTTAATATTCATTTTAGAAGACTTTGCAAAACTTAAAGTTAAATTTAAGACAAACAGCAAAATTTACGTTACATAAATATTAGAAAACAAAAGAATAAAATTAAATGATTTTAATTTAAATCTAAATGCACCTCAACAAAAAGTAGTTGAGTACGAACAGCAATTATAAGATATTTACAAATGAATTAAAGAAGCAAGCGCCTAGGAGGCGACACCAAAATAATAGATTTTGAAAAAAAAAATCATCTATAGAAAGACTCGTATTTCAACCAAAAATTACAAGTCTATCTCTGACGTCAAAAATGTTAGTCATAATTAATATGACCTATAGCTTCAATACTTAAATAAAAATACCTAAGATTTACACAGTTTTACAACTTTCCTGGTAGAGTTCATTTTCAGGAAAAATCCTCTCCCGACGATTTCAAATATTAACAGTCCATAGAAGTTACTAGATTATTACTCCACCCTCGGTGGTGCCGATATCAATAGTCAATGTTCTCTTCAGCACCACCATGTTATATAGCGTCTAGTTGCCAAGGGAAACAAAGGGGGAGAGAAGGTCAAACTATCTGGTGACCTCACGTTATATAGTGTCTAGTTGCCAAGGGAAACAAAGGGGGAGAAGTTCAAACTATCTGGTGACGTCACGTTATATAGCGTCTAGTTGCCAAGGGAAACAAAGGGGGAGAGAAGGTCAAACTATCTGGTGACCTCACGTTATATAGCGTCTAGTTGCCAAGGGAAACAAAGGAGGGAGAAGTTCAAACTAGCCGGTGACGTCACGTTATATAGCGTCTAGTTGCCAAGGGAAACAAAGGGGGAAGAAGTTCAAACTAGCCGGTGACGTCACGTTATATAGCGTCTAGTTGTCAAGGGAAACAAAGGGGGGAGAAGTTCAAACTAGCCGGTGACGTCACGTTATATAGCGTCTAGTTGTCAAGGGAAACAAAGGGGGGAGAAGTTCAAACTAGCCGGTGACGTCACGTTATATAGCGTCTAGTTGTCAAGGGAAACAAAGGGGGGAGAAGTTCAAACTAGCCGGTGACGTCACGTTATATAGCGTCTAGTTGTCAAGGGAAACAAAGGGGGGAGAAGTTCAAACTAGCCGGTGACGTCACGTTATATAGCGTCTAGTTGTCAAGGGAAACAAAGGGGGGAGAAGTTCAAACTAGCCGGTGACGTCACGTTATATAGCGTCTAGTTGTCAAGGGAAACAAAGGGGGGAGAAGTTCAAACTAGCCGGTGACGTCACGTTATATAGCGTCTAGTTGTCAAGGGAAACAAAGGGGGGAGAAGTTCAAACTAGCCGGTGACGTCACGTTATATAGCGTCTAGTTGTCAAGGGAAACAAAGGGGGGAGAAGTTCAAACTAGCCGGTGACGTCACGTTATATAGCGTCTAGTTGTCAAGGGAAACAAAGGGGGGAGAAGTTCAAACTAGCCGGTGACGTCACGTTATATAGCGTCTAGTTGTCAAGGGAAACAAAGGGGGGAGAAGTTCAAACTAGCCGGTGACGTCACGTTATATAGCGTCTAGTTGTCAAGGGAAACAAAGGGGGGAGAAGTTCAAACTAGCCGGTGACGTCACGTTATATAGCGTCTAGTTGTCAAGGGAAACAAAGGGGGGAGAAGTTCAAACTAGCCGGTGACGTCACGTTATATAGCGTCTAGTTGTCAAGGGAAACAAAGGGGGGAGAAGTTCAAACTAGCCGGTGACGTCACGTTATATAGCGTCTAGTTGTCAAGGGAAACAAAGGGGGGAGAAGTTCAAACTAGCCGGTGACGTCACGTTATATAGCGTCTAGTTGTCAAGGGAAACAAAGGGGGGAGAAGTTCAAACTAGCCGGTGACGTCACGTTATATAGCGTCTAGTTGTCAAGGGAAACAAAGGGGGGAGAAGTTCAAACTAGCCGGTGACGTCACGTTATATAGCGTCTAGTTGTCAAGGGAAACAAAGGGGGGAGAAGTTCAAACTAGCCGGTGACGTCACGTTATATAGCGTCTAGTTGTCAAGGGAAACAAAGGGGGGAGAAGTTCAAACTAGCCGGTGACGTCACGTTATATAGCGTCTAGTTGTCAAGGGAAACAAAGGGGGGAGAAGTTCAAACTAGCCGGTGACGTCACGTTATATAGCGTCTAGTTGTCAAGGGAAACAAAGGGGGGAGAAGTTCAAACTAGCCGGTGACGTCACGTTATATAGCGTCTAGTTGTCAAGGGAAACAAAGGGGGGAGAAGTTCAAACTAGCCGGTGACGTCACGTTATATAGCGTCTAGTTGTCAAGGGAAACAAAGGAGGGAGAAGTTCAAACTAGCCAGTGACGTCACGTTATATAGCGTCTAGTTGTCAAGGGAAACAAAGAGGGGGAGAAGGTCAAACTATCTGGTGATGTCACGTTATATAGCGTCTAGTTGTCAAGGGAAACAAAGGGGGGGAGAAGGTCAAACTATCCGGTGATGTCACGTTATATAGCATCTAGTTGTCAAGGGAAACAAAGGGGGGGAGAAGGTCAAACTATCTGGTGATGTCATGTTATATAGCATCTAGTTGTCAAGGGAAACAAAGGGGGAGAGAAGGTCAAACTAGCTGGTGATGTCACGTTATATAGCATCTAGTTGTCAAGGGAAACAAAGGGGGGGAGAAGGTCAAACTATCTGGTGATGTCACGTTATATAGCATCTAGTTGTCAAGGGAAACAAAGGGGGGGAGAAGGTCAAACTATCTGGGGATGTCATGTTATATAGCGTCTAGTTGTCAAGGGAAACAAAGGGGGAGAAGTTCAAACTATCTGGTGATGTCATGTTATATAGCGTCTAGTTGTCAAGGGAAACAAAGGGGGGGAGAGGTTCAAACTAGCCGGTGATGTCACGTTGGTGTACCGCTTCGTTCACTTGGACACGTACATCATTTCTCTTCCCGCTCTCTGATTGGTCATCTCGTCTAAATCAAGATCACCCCAGGTTTGTTGTTAGTGATCTTTTTAACTGGAGTCACTGATGACGTAGGTGATCAAGCGATAATTTGGTGGTTGGTTCCACTCTCCTCAAGAGGGCAGGTAAGTCCGAGCCCACGTCTCTAGAGTGTTGTCCCGGTAGTCATCCATCAGACACTTGCGACCAGGCAGACCGGAATATCAGCTGTTGAGACACCACGGCAGATTTGCCCCACTCGTCGAATTAGGACGTGTTGAAGTTAGACCAGGCTTGAAGGGTGTGCTAGCCAGAAGATTCAGAGGGTAAGTACATGAACAGTTTATATAGAAGAGAGTTGATTGTGTATTATGATGTTTGTATATAGCTTGAGACTACATGGAACTAGAATAGAGAAGAGTTCAATTCCAGGGGGTATAAGTTAATGTCGACGTTCTTCGCAGTGGGTAGTATGAATCGGAAGAGAAATTATGCTTGTAGGTTAACATGAGGTGGAGTGGGGTTGCTTGATTGTGACGTACTAAACTAGTACCGTTATACTTGCTCGCTCGTGTGTTGAACTCACCAAATGCCCCATCCTGCCCAGTAACCCGCCTGTCTGCTGCCACGCCCGCCCCGAGCAACCTCCTCGAGAGTTACTAATCGACTGATGGTGCAGTTACAAGCACCACTCGCTGGTGCACCCTATTCTTGAACCAACGATAATCCTCAAGAAAGATCTGATGATACACCGAGAACATTATTTACGTTATTCTCGAAGAAGTGAAGAGAGATCACATCCCGGCTTGTGGAGAGGTCAAATCATAAGTCAAAATTTCCCCTTGATTGTGACTCCCCTTATTTCCTTACCAACCCCTCTGGGGGGGAGGGGGGCTAGACTTTATATCAGGTATCGGGAGTGGCTATGAAATTATGTAAACAAATCTTTGTATTTATTGAGAATCTTATTAAAAATCTTGAATCGTGAAATTTATATTAATAAAAATATCCATGTTATTATTGAGATTAGGTATGAAGGTGTGATTGTGTAATTGATCTCATTTAGACATATTGATCCTTTGCTTGGAGGAGGAAATATTCAAACCGAAAGCATTGTTTAGTTTATAAGATCTATGGCACGCAAGGTTAGCTTGTGTCGGGTGCACATAAATTAACGATAGAATTGTTATAAATAATTGAAAATATTTACGAATCGATATAGTTCAATGATAAATAGTTATAAATTACATGATATGGTTGAGTGACATTCTTAAAAAGCTCGTTTGGTGTTGTATGTTTTCAAGACCTTTTAAATATTTTTTTCGGCGCCGCGTTTTTCCGAATCGTTCGGGCTGTACGCTCATTTTAATATTGCCTGTATGCATTGTTTTCTACGATAACTATGTTCTATGTTCCCTGATAGAGTAATATGTTATCTTGAACATTAAACTACTTTCTCACAAGTAATTGTTCTTGCTACACTAGATTTGAATGCGCCCTCTTTGCGGTAGGAAGTGTGCCAGGGTCCTGGAAGGACTCATCTCTTGGTAATGACGAACACTACCGTGTACCATATAGATCCGCGAGTAGGATTTCCACCGGTGACATTTGAGATACGGTTTGGGTTATCCAGTTCTGAGAACAATATTGTTCTCATGTTATTGTTCCCTGAAATTCAGCCAATTTTCTCTATTTTTACCCCTTTTTTCTTGCTGTGTGCTCTTCCTTTTGTCCTTTGAGATAAAAAGAGGCTAGAAATTCATTTAAAACTGCATGTACATTTATCTTATTTATCGATACACACACAATTTATCAGATGAACATATTAGAATATATCTATAGCGCACACTTCGAAATAAAACTTACTTTATCGGGTTAGTCAATCGACGAACCCAGCACATCTATAACCTAGCTAGCATGTAACCCAACCATCTGTAAATCGAATAAACAGGGTGTTCTTGTGTGTCTTTGGGCAGGGGTAGAGGATCCAAAAAACTAATTCAAAATATTATTTGGGGATCTGCTCGTTTTCATCTCCTTTTAGAACAAACAGCAAAAAAAACTAAATAAAAACACTTGTTTGAAGATCCGAAGATGTGAATATGCGTTCGATGTATGGTTCCATGTTCAGAGAGTATTTCCAAGAAAGAGGTAGTTATGTTTGAGAATATCATATGTCCCCTGGTTTTTTTGCTTCATATATATGACACAGGAACAAACACCTATATATTGGGTTAAGAAACAAGGAACAATATTAATTTTGTGACACGTCTCAGTGAATATAAAATATAATTTGATGATAAATATCTCAGTAGAAGTTCATTATAGCATATAGTATTTGTCTGCAGTAAAATATAAGCACAGGGGTAGCTCTGCTGTGTTTATCCTATCAAAGATGCTCTAGTCTACGTATTATAAGGGCCATGTATCTTACACTCAATACTACCCCAACGTTACAGTATTTAATAACCTACGGACCAATCAATCATTCAGGAACGTACCAACCCCTAATATATCCTATAAAATATTGATAATTGATATTTCGAGGTGTAATTATCCCTGAAGGAGTAGTAAGGAACTATGTTTTATACTGTTTAGTAAGGTAAGGTGTGAAATAACATTGAGAATCAAACTTACAGTCTCAAAAAGACCCCAGCCTACAGGAGGGTCGCTAACTTTCGTGACTGCGACTGTACATTTTCTCAGAGGAGAATGTGTTTGTTAAATTATCTGGGAAAATATTACCTTTTTTCTCAGTGCAACTCTCAATGAATGTTGTATCTATGATTATGGACCAGGAGAGTGGAGGGAGGGGGTAGTCACCGACAGTGGCCAATCATCTCTTGCCTCCTCCAGAAGCCCATCTATGTGTCTATTACCAACACTACAGCAAACAAAAAGGAAAGAAAAAGATTATAAAATGAAATTGATCACTAAGTAAAGCTCTTGGCGATGTTTCATCGGAATATCAAGGTGAGGGGGGGGGAGGGTTTGGTTCCCCTTAAGACCTTTCAAGGACGCTCTCAGGAAAATGAGTAGAGGAGACCTGATAATAGACGAGGGAGAATATTATAAATAAATATCCATTTTCCGATAGATCCGCCAGCACACACACTCTGTTGGTTTATTGATTATTGGCTATCTTGAGCGAATGTGTGTGAGCTGTAGCCTGGGTTCGTGTCCCCGAGCTTGTACTCTGTATAAACACTAATTACTGTAATATAAATATAGCCAGGCACCTGTATTAATTACGATAGGGTTTTAGGTGACCTGGCGGTCTAGGGGGTAAGGTGTCAGACTTCTGTGCTGGCGGCCGGGGTTCAATCCTCTGTCCCGGCACAGATTTATCTGATTACCAAACCCTTCCTTCACCTCTGACAAGACATCTTGTGAATGTGGGGAATGCCAGGCCTCCACCGTGGTTCGGATTCCACGTTAAACTGTAGGTCCTCAATTTCATCTCACAATCACCCTACCATTACACATTAGTATAAGTGCGTATAACCCGAACGGGTAGTAAGACGCGGTGCTAATAATAATAATAATAATAATAGTGTTTTAGGGTTGAAGAAGGCTGAATTAAATGAAGTGAACCCACATTTTCACAGCGTAATAGTGGAAAACCATGTAGGAAAAACCCCTCAACACACCTTGCTGGTGTTACAACCCAGATTTCCCCATCACCGTCAGACTAGTCTATTGTGAGACTGACGCCTTAGACCATTCAGCTACTGAAATAGGTAATTTTAATAATCGCAAGTTAATTTTTGTCCTACTCTTAGTGTTATATGTAATGAATAAATTTGGGAAAACTATTTTTACTTTCTAAAATGGAAAACCTCGGCCTTGATATTTTGATAAATATTGTATTATGTGAACCGTAACTCAAAAAATTAGTTTTAAATTCCTTTAACTCCACATTTATGTCTGTCTGTCTGTCTGTCTGTCTGTCTGTCTGTACAACCAACTAGAGCCTAAGATATTTTACCGATCGGGCTAAAACTTGGTATCTAAGGTTTTCATAGGGTTGCCCCAAAGGGGTTTTAGAATTGTATATCTAACCCTAAAATTAAGGGTAGTTTACTGAAAGTCAAAAAGAGAAAAAGTTGATTTTCTCAAAATCAGCTCTAACGATTTTGATTAAATTTCATTTCTAAACATTTATAAATATTACAAACAAAATGGCTTCTCCCAATATTTCAGCAAAATGACTTTAAAGGCTCCGGTCTGACTCGTAAATTATCTTTTTTTATAATATCTCCTAAACTATTTGAGATATGAAATTACTTATCGTTACAAATATGTAGGTCTCTTTATGATACAAATATTTTATAAGAAGCATATTTTTAAGAAACCAATAACTTTCAAACTATACGTGAACATATATATTTTTTAACTTTTCAAACACAAAAGTTACAAGTATTGCGACCGTAAAAGAAAATCTAACATAAAATGTTGATGGACGTCGATGTCTTGAGGCCCCCCAAACCCTAAAATGTGGTCTTTGCAATGACGTCTGTTTAAACTTAAAATTAAGAGTAGTTTAAGAAAAGGTACATAGAGAAAAAAAATCGATTTTTTCAAAATTGACTGTAACGATTTTTATTAAAATTCGTATCTAGGTGTTGATTACGATTATAAATAAACTGGCTATTTTCATTTTACCACGAAAATTACTTTTAGGGTAGTTTACAGAAGCAGAAACTTCCGTATCTCCGTAACTGTTTGAGATACTAAATAACTTATCATTGCTAAATTGTAGTACTATTAAAAAAAAAATTATATGAAATATATTTTAATAAATCCAACCGTTCCTGAGATATTGGCAAATATATTAATACAGTTTTGTGAGCTTTAGTTGTAAAGAGATACTACTTAAGTTCTAACGCAATAATTCTCCAATGGCACAGAGTAATTAAATACAAGTAAGTCTCTTAAAGTTTATGTTGTTTTTCCTTAAACCTCTCAGGTGAAATGTTTGTACAACAATGATCTACATCCATTTTAGACTCAATAGTCAATATTTACATTTTTTATTGGTCAAAATTTATAAATGAGTAATTTAATACCGATGCGATGACATGAAGATGTGCAACACCTAATAAAATGTAGAAAAATTTAACCAGAAGTTGAAATTTTAATACGAAGTGTTGACCCTTGTGGATCCAATATTGATCTTTTTTTTATCGGTACAAACATACAAATGAGGATATTAATTCTTTAAAAACAAAACTATACAATTTAAAACCGGAACTCAAAAAAGAAGTTTTACATAAGTATAGTATAACATTCCCGGGTTGCGGCAGGGGAGAAGGGTGGAGTCATGGGGCTCTTGGTAACGGTCACACTAAATTCAAGATCGACCCAGGAGAGTTTACACTGTTGGGCGCCACTTTGTTGGCGGTAGTACACATCTACTATAACGAGGAATTCGTTCATTCGCAAGATGAAAAGTGGAAAATCAACACTCCCCTAGTAAGGCAGACCCAGACTGATAAAGTCACCGTTCAGACAGGGGTCAATTTCAGCCCTTTACTTAAACCACCAATAAATATCATATACATAGGCCCTAATATGTGTACCATGATCGAATCTGCTAAACCTGCTAATAAACAATGTAGACTAACGTTTATCCAAACCATGAAAATGTTTCCCTAGTGTTACTGTAATAATTCACAAAATTAAATAGACCCATATAAGTTAGGAGTACCTACATAATAAGGAAAATCAGGATAACTATATTGTATTATACGGTTATTCCTCCGGGCAGGTATTCTTCCAGACATTATTAAGTATCCATCTTTAACCACTCTATAGATTAACCATATCGGAAGCTCTAATCATAGGTAATTAGGATGGAATTCAAAAGTAATCAAGGAGTAACTTAAATTTTATTACACACACGAAAGTAGTTCTAAACAACTTCAAAACGGTACTAGCCTTAATCGGATACACAAGTCTAATGGGCCAACCATCGGCAACATTCATAGAGCTTTAACTTAAACTTAACACTTAACAAAATTACTCCAAATTAAATAAATATTCAACGTTGAGAAGCCATATTTTGTTTGAAAGGGATTTCCATTGGCCTGAAGGCTTAACCTAATTAGGTGACCTGGCGGTCTAGGGGTAAGGTGTCAGACTTCTGTTCTGGCGGCCGGGGTTCAATCCTCGGTCCCGGCATAGATTTATCTGGTTACCAAACCCTTCCTTCATCACTGACAAGACATCTTGTGAATGTGGGGAATGCCAGGCCTCAGCCGTGGTTCGGATTCCACGTTAAACTGTAGGTCCTCCATTTCATCTCACACTCACCCTACCATTACACATTAGCGTAAGTGCGTACAACCCGAACGGGTAGTAAGACGCGGTGCTAGTAATAATAATAACAATAATAATACGAATAGCTAAATCAACACTATCACACATAATCCTTAAGAACTATAATAATGATAATAATAATAGTTCAGTCCTAATAATTAACCAACAAGATACCAACACAGGTTACGATATACTAAAACAAATCATGAGCTGCGAGCGGCCACCGCGCTGGAGAACCAGATTAATGCGCACATCGGTTCAAGCTAACGCCCCTACAGTAGACACAGGAGTCACACGGGCTCGCCGACAGTCACTAGCGGTCACTACCTCGGATAGTTCCCCCTGAAGTCAAGCTTCATATGTCAGCATCCTTGAAGTTAAGTTTAGAGAAATAAATCACTTATCGGTCTCGGTGAGTCTGGCGACACGCGTGACCACAGGCTCCAAGCGGAACCTCAGGGGTGTCCAAGTTGGCATGCAACTCGGAAAAACTTCACTCTTGAGTGCCTCGGGTCACCAGTCAGGGGTAGGCAACCTTGGAGGTGGTCCGTAGTTGGCAGAACACGGGCCGGTAAATAAACCCCAGACTCCGAGTCAGAAACCCTACAAACCCCGTGTGTAAATAGTTTGGTTCTAACAATAAATGTAACCCTTTATAAAGGTAAATTACCAGGTTTAATTAAAGCTACTAAAATGTATTATATAATAAGTTTAGAAAAAAAATGACTTTACCATCAACATTCCAAGTATAAACTTTGATATAAAATAATACTAATAAAAAAGGGGTCTTGAATTTCCCACAAAATAATGCGGCTCACTCTATCCTGTTAAGAACGTTTTTAAAACCGTTAATACCTCAATAATCCAAGTATTTAGTTTTACATAAGACAACCAGACCTGACATTTAGGTAAATAGTTTAAAAATAAATAGCATAAAAATAAAAGATGCTGGCACAGTTATGTAGTTATCATACATGTAGTGCTAATTATGGGAAATTATAAGTGATCAAAGTAATCATCCTACATAGTAACACTGAGTGACAGCCCAAATTGTGGACATCAAGTATTGTTCCCCAACATTTCCCCATATGTATCCATGGCGGACACAAATTAGTAAAATATCACAGTTTAGATAGAATATTATTATCATACATAACACTTAATCCAATCAGATCAAAGGGTTGGTTACATTAAATGGTCTTACGCCAAGAAGATTTCACTCTGCATGACCGGTGAAATATTTCATTCCAGTCCCATTAGAACTGGTGAAATATTTCATTCTAGTCCCATTAGAACTGGTGAAATATTTCATTCCAGTCCCATTAGAACTGGTGAAATATTTCATTCTAGTCCCATTAGAACTGGTGAAATATTTCATTCCAGTCCCATTAGAACTGGTGAAATATTTCATTCGAGTCCCATTAGAACTGGTGAAATTTGTAAACATTACGAAAAGTAAAAAAAAACTTGGAAAGTTATAACCGACAGTATATATTATAGTAATTAAATAACATATAAAGGTCTACCTTACCTCTGCCACTAGATATTAGCACCAAGTCCTCCCAATGAAGACAGAGGGTCTTCTCAGCACAAGCGAGTCCAACACACACTTGAGAAACCGTACCCCTGGACAGCCGGCACAGCACTGGTCTCATTGGCCAAACCAACAGCTCGCTGATCATGGCACCACGTAGGTCACAGATTAGTCATAGCGCTCTAGTGGATGAAGTGGGCCATTTTGACGTCCCAGCATCACTGAAAGTATCGGACTATCGTGGGCATGCTACCACAATTAGCGGGCCAGGCTAAATAACTGCAGTGTGTTCCGTTTGGCGGGAAACGTTACAATGGTGCAACTTATGCTCGGGTTTGCTAGTGTATATTATTTAGTTTCACATATGTTACGAGTTTTGAGTAAATATCTCCATTTTCAAACAATAGAGCGAGAAAGTCCGTGCAGAGTTCCGTACCATTTATTTAAAAGAGCAGAAATACGATCTAGAAGTTATGGATCTATATGTATAAAAATTAAAATTAGTTCTTTCGGAACCAACACTAATGGACTGGACAAATGTTTACAACTATTATTGTTTTCCAGGTCAATTGTTCGCGTTGGGTCGGTTTGTTCCTTAGGGCTTAAGGCCCAGTTCTTCAACTCAACCCTACTTTGCTTTTCCAAAGAACTTTATTTCTCGAGAAATCTGAGTTAAAATTATAAGGGTCCTTCAAACACTAATTAGTACCGTATCCACCTCCACTCTCCGATGAGACAGGAGCTCGAAAAGCATATAAATCAACCCTTTATGACGCGTTTGCACCCATTGAAAAACAAACAGATTTACAAACTACTCTTCATGTGAGTTACGAAGTATTTCTGCTCCGCAAAATGGTCGGGCACCAGCAAGAAGATTATTCTGCTATTTTGGATATATTCATCGAGCATGTAAAAAGAAATGTCTTACCGAATGCAACAATAGTTTTTGAGGAATATCCGGAAGGTAAAACAGCAAAAAATACTAAAAATTGTTGAGCGTTCACATTCGACGGTTGAAAATTTGTTCGTCCATATAACTGTGTTCCAAGGTGTGCGCTTGTCAACTGATGGCTTCACGGTCAAGCTTTCTTGTCGACTGATGGCTTCACGGTCAAGCTTTCTTGTCGACTGATGGCTTCACGGTCAATCTTTCTTGTCAACTGATGGCTTCACGGTCAAGCTTTCTTGTCGACTGATGGCTTCACGGTCAAGCTGCTGCGGATGTGGGTGCATTAATAATTGTCGCTACTGCAATTGAAGCATCAAATCGCTACAAATCGGTAATCATTATTGGTGATGACATTGGTTTATTGGTCATTCTTTTTGCCCTGTGTGAGTTTCGCTCTAACATCTATTTTGTCAAGCCGGGCACAGGAAAGTCTCAGAGCAGAATGTTAAGCACCCCACAGTATCTATTTAGATGCGTCGTTTAGGGACAACCTTTGTTTATACACTTATTTAGTGGCTGCAATATTCAGGCAGAAGAAAATCAAGTGTGTTGCTTGTATAGAAGGGGAAAGACCTCAAGATGGCCGTTAGTTTTTCAAGAATCCTACTGCGTCTCCAGAGGCCGTCGAAAAAGCAGGGGAGCAATTTATTCTTCTGTATGAAGCCAAAAGCTTTGAGTCTTTAAATAAACATAGATACGAATGTTTCGCATGATCTACTGACTAAAGTTCCCAATACTATCATCATTACCACAAACCAAATATGCGACTCGTTGCATTTGCTTCGTACTTACAACCCATTACAACCATGGTATGGAAACGAAAGGTCAGGTTTAGGATGGGTATAGAAGAATGGGTTGATACCAGTTCCCACTCTACAAGAGCCAGCTCGCCAGGAGTTACTGAAACTTATTTCTGGTAGATGTTCAAAACATTGCAATGCAGCTCGTGGTTGTCGGCAGTGCTCCGCAATATGAGGCTCATTCCAGGGCAACCCTTTGAAGAATTCCGACGATTATAAATTAACCCTGAAATATTAGATGATGTAGCAAGTCAAGATGAGATCGAGGCATGTAAAGATCAAACATCAACATCAAAATAAAAAAATGGAAACTTGAATGAACCGTCAACTTCAAAATAAACGTAAAATCAATATTGGGGGGGGGGGATTAGATGTCTTGGGTATACCACTTTGGAAAATATCGCACCCACTACTCTACCGCTAGGTGCTGTGGGAACAGTAAGCCATGTGTTTTATTGAGAGGAAAAATTGTATATTTCTACGAGTCATGCTCGGAAAGAGGCGGTCGTACGACAAAATAAATTTAATTCCTTTTGTAGATAATTTACTCACCCATAACTTTGGTGACCATAATTTGGTCTAAAGTTGAAACCAATCGAGATATTTAGAAATATGTAAATTATTTGGCCCTTTTTTTCAAGATGGTGGCCAAATTTGGGCCTGTCAGGGTGTGCAAAATTATCATGTGTTTTCTGACATCGCTCAAACAAATTAAAATCGTTCCAGCTTGTCCGGAATTATAGCAATGGACTTGTCGACTGGCCTACGACTTAAATTCGAAAATTGTAGAAAATGTTTCAAAAATGGTCCAAACTGTTTTGTTAAAATTCGGTATCTGGGGAGTGATTTAAATTTTGTGTGGGGATATAAGTTTTTATAAAAATTATTAATTTAAGTGTTATAGAGTTATAAACCTATTTTTATAATTTGATGTTTTATCAAAAGTGCCGTTTATAATTTTGTTACGAAATGTAATCTGGGGTGTGATTTACAATATAAATATTAGGGTGTAGTAGTGTTGATGTATCTTTTTATTGTAACATTATGTCTCCTACAGTAGCCCCGTGGCTTCTTTGGTGCTGACTGACAGCTCACATTTAGGTATATACCTAAATTTTGACCTTCAGAAGTGACAGCTTCCAAACATATGTTTTTGCAGATCATATGGTTCGGCGTAGGGATACGTAATTTGGTCTGGTAGCATTTGAAAGCTGTCAGTTGTGAGGTGTCAGTCAGCACCAAAGAAGCCATGGTCCTACTGTAGTTATGGAAAATCTAAATGTTGTCTTATTAGAATGTTTCAACTTTCTACAATATTCTAAAAATATTAAGGATTCAGAAAAACCGAAAGATATTCACTAATGGATGGACCTAAATTTCAAGCTTTGTGGGTACATATATTATTATTATTATTATTATTATTATTATTAGTATTATTATTATTAGCGTCTCACTGCTTGTAATAGAGCCCCATCCAACACTGCCCAGCAAACTCTCTGTTAGTTGAACAATAACAATAATTGATTTTATGGCCCCGGATTAAAATAGGTCTAACATTTTAATCAATAATTTGTTGAGTATTTGAAAAATGTTTTGTTACAGGCCTACTGAAAAATTAATTAACACTTAATTTAAATGAGAAATATCTTCCTCAAACTTATTTTACTTCCTTCATTAACTATATAATATGTGAACTTGATGAATAACGTGATACATTCTGAAAGTGTCCTAAACATGTTCATGTGTGTGGCGATCACGTGACTGTTTATATTACCTGCTCAGGTTGTATGGTAATTACTGTACTGGGGTAAGGATGAGGCTATGGTTCCTTTGTCCGCTCAGAGAAGGAGGTTGATGTCTCGCTCTGATAAATCCTAGATTGCCCCCGAGGAGTAATCCCTGGAGGACAATCCCCGACAAGAGCAAGCACGACTGATCCAGCTCGGCTATCGCGCATGCGCACACGTCTTGTACTCACACGAGCCGTGAAGACCCGGGTTATTGCGGGGAGGGGATCTAAGGGACCCTTGATTGACCCCAGGACACGCCAAGCCGAGGATTACTCCTTCAACCAACCTTCGATATTTGAAATATCAAGCTCTCTCCCAACGAAACTTACTACCCGTCCGGGTCGGCAACATTTAATTACACTAATTAGTAAGATAGAGTCTGTGGTAAGTCGATCCTAATTTGATTGGAGGGATAGTCTATTTAGGGAAACCCAGCTGGTATCCGAACTCCGCATCCCCTATAAACCAGAATAGTCGAGCTCACCGACGCGGGTTGGTCCTGGGTTAGTCTTGTATTATTTAATCCCACAGTGGTGGTGGTGGTGGTGTTTAGGTCGTTTGTCTTGAATTAATCTTGGTAAACGTTGATTCTGAGGTCGGGGCTCGAATTCCAGTTGAGTATTCAGAGTGGTTTCCCACATGTGATTTGTACAGTGGTTTTCTAATCCTCTCTCCACACTATTTCGGGGGTGAATTCCTCTTAAGCTCCCCTTCTCTTTATATTAAATCGTTAATGACTTGTTTTAAACACACCGGTTGTAACAAGGTTCTCCCTTCACGCAAATATGAATACATTTCCACCTAATTCCACCCTTTCTTAGCACCACGTCTTACTAGCCATTTAGTGTAGATATACGTATATTCCTGAATAGGCCTTAGTTCGGAGTCGAAGTATTGCCCTGAGCGTAGCAGTTCTAATGACTCATTTTTCAAATATTACACTCAAACCCAATTATGTTTAAATTAGTTATTGATATGAAAATATATTCGTTGATAATATTTGTTGGAAGCCACGATTTTACATTTTTTTATATTTAATCGGCGACATAATTCACTAGGAATTACTTCTGTATGGTTGTTATAATTGTCTTCCTGATCCAAAAATGGCCCACGCCTTGTTCAAATATTTTTAATGTGTTTAATGTTTTGATCCCTCCCGGACACGACCCAGGTCAATGTTCCTTTCCCGATCAGAGCTCGTGGCCTTACAATAAATGCTACAGTTCGTGTATCTTAACCTGAACCAACATTGTTTCTGTCTCGCCGAAAATTATCGTGGTTCTGTCTAGAAACTCGCCTTCCCGGATGAAGGAATTCTCTATCCAATACCGCGCCGTCAGCTTCAGTGGCCGGTTAACCGGACCTTGACACGGTTAATAAAGGTCCTTGTGTCTTGTGTGACTGTTTAAATGGCGGCGGGTGGATCTACCTTTGTATTGAGCGTTTCTTTAATGCTCCTTGAGACGCAACCTGGAGGACCACGCTATGGAGTGAAGAACCAAAGATCTAGAGGTAGGAATCACTCACAGTGAAGGAGCGGACAGCTGTCTCCGAGTTCACACCCACACGAGTACCACACACGGGCTGTAGCGGGGCTGTTTATCAAGTTCTCCGTGTCAAGGCCGTATTGAGGGGGCGAGGGAGCTTCAATGGAGGGGGGTAGTATTAAAACACATATTGCTTAGCCTACAAGCTGTTCATAGTATCCAAAAAAAGTTATGCTTTTAAAAAACTTAAATTACTTCAAGAGGGGTTTAATTTTTTTAAACTCCTTACCAGGACTCTCCCCTACTCCACCACCCACCCCCTCACCCCACTTCATCCCTTATTGCAAAATATATTTCTACGTAGAGTAAAAAAAAAAGGTAGCAGCTTAAAATTGATTAAATTATACTGACATTATTGGTAAAATTATGGTTTAGTTTTTTAACTCCGGACCAATCTTGTTTCCAAGTTTGTTGAATCCAAACAAATGCTACAGAAGCTTGTTCGGCTTCTTTCACCGCCCTAGTAACGGTTAAAACTGGTTCGTGGAGAACGGAAATGTGGAAGAGGGGGGGGGGGGGAATTAAAATTACTGGGAGCTACTTTGAAGAATCAATCATTTCCTTCTCCCGCGGCCCGAAGTGAATTATCATTTCCTCAATATGGCGGGGTATTTGTTCAATACTTGTAAGAGACTGAACTTATTTGCGTGCGCGCACCGGATGTACTTCAATATTTAAACCTCACCTGATTAAATCGAATAAAGTTATGGAAACTCCGCTTGATTGAAACGTGTTTAAATATATCTCGCAATCAAGAACTTTCTTAGCGCGGAGCAAATTCCATCAAAAATAAGATTAAAAAACCTTTATATAAAACAAACACGGATTGTCGATCAATTAAAATATTGCAGAAATAAGATATTCACTGGATACCAGTGTTCTTAGCCGAGTGGTCAGGGAGACCGGCCACAGCTCTAGAGAAACAATATATACATTTCAAACACGAGTATTAAAATTATTTACAACAAATTGTAGGTGTCAACAATAAGTGCATGACCTTGTAATATATAAATATCGAGTTTTAACAAATCTCATCTTACCGTCTGGACTGAGGTCCCAGGGGCAGACAGATAGATAAATATAGGGACAGATAGATAAATATAGGGACAGATAGATAAATATAGGGACAGATATAGAGACGTGGGGATAGATAGATAGACATAGGGATGGAAAGTGTTCACGATTACAATACTTTCTGTATATGAATTTGTTTAGTGAAAAGTATGTTTTGCTCACATTATCCTAAAATTGTATTAAAATAATAAATTTTGTCTCATGATAAAATATATGTATATCTCCGCGTCTTACTACCCGTCCTGGTTGTACCCATCCATACTAATAATTCTAATGAGTTGAGGGTGATTTAGGTTGAATTTAGAGGAAGTGAATCCTCATTTGCGTGAAGAGAGCATGTAAAACAATTTATAAAAAAAAAATCCTCAAGAGATTTAACTAGGATTCGAGCCCCGTTCTTCCCCTTATTGGCTGTCCAGTGTAACACTAGAGTCACGCCCTGGACTATTTGACCACTGAAGCAGGTTTAGTAAAAATGAAGTGTTTATTAAACTCACAAGAACATTTAGGTTGATTACAATTTGTTTTGTTTTTTTTGAACTTATATCCTAGTCCTTAGTTTTAAAATCCACGCATCAGTGTACATGTTGGTTAAGGCGTCAGCCTCATCTAGTCTTTGAGGTCTAAGTAGGTCGCACTGCGGATATGTTGTCCAAAATCGTTTCCCCACTCTAACTCCACGCAGATTCCATAACATTTCCTCTAATTTCTACCCCACTCGTGTAAAAATGTCCGGACGGTGTAATGATATAGATTTTTACTTTCGTAATAGTTCGAATCAAAAGTTCCCGCCTTAATATATTTCAAGTTAATAAACAATTCAATGCATCCATAATATGTGTTCTTCAGGTTTAACAAACCAGGATGGTTATTTTAATTTTTAAATGTTGACAAGACTGTGTTGCGGTCCTATAATCCTAGCTTTGTTAACAGGTCCCCCCCCCCTCCTCCGAGTATTTTGTGAACAACTCACTCCCAGATATCTTCTCTAGCGATT
>CABFOW010006131.1:0-26872 GCA_902141385.1 Timema californicum
TTCCTTGGAAAATCTATGCAAGCAATATTTGCAATAGTATGATTCACCATTGTGTCGGGTCAGTGAGCTTAGCAATCTGCTGCCTGCTTCCGACCAGTCTGTCCATCGCTTGGCAGTGTATCACATAGGCATGTTCATGTTTTATACCTACAACTCTGCCAGGTCCGTAATATAATAGGTGGAGTTTTGATATATCTCTGTCAATCACTGACGACAGCTTGTGCGTTCTTATCAGTAACAACTGTCCGAACCCATATTTTGACCCCGTCAGGAATTTCTTCTTATGTTCGCAGATTCACTGTTGCACCATTCTCTCTTCGCTTTTTCGAGCTTGGGCTAGTTTGGCACCTTGTGCTAGCTCTCGTCAACCATGAAACACCAATAGTTCTTCTAACATCCGTGGTGGGCGCTGTCCAAACATCAACGCGTATGGTGTGAAATCAGTGGTGGAATGGGGGGTATAGTTGATGCAGTCTTCAATTTTGGTGACATGTGCGGGCCCATGACACATGGTTCATGTGACAATATAGCCTCAACATTCGGCCAGTAAATGTAGGTATTCTTGCTTTGCTCTCTTCGAATTGTGCGCCCAAATGTGTAATATTACATATGTGTTCTTCTATCTGTGTACGTGTAATAAATAATAATAATATATTTATTCATTGTGGGTGGTATATGGGTATCCATAAGCTTCTTGTTTGCACTCCCCCAGCTTCTAATTGCGTCACGCGTGTGGGCAGTTCCGTGATCTCTTGTCTAGAACGTTTATAATCTTGTTCTATTGCTACTTATTTTTTCTGAACTAAGCTGGTTGCTGCCTGTTGCTCCCCCTTAAAACGTTCTTGTTCAGCATTCATCGTAGTTAAGTCCCCTTGTAATTCGGTCTGTTCCTCCTGTATGGACTGTACGTGTTGCTGTACCTCTTTAGGGGTTTGCTCCATGTCGGCATGCTCCTTTTCGTATTTTAGATGCCAATATAATATTCTGTCTGGTGTTTTCCCTGTCTTGTCTTGGACTACTTTTAATGTGGTCGCTATATCTTGAATCATTTCCTCTGTCTTCTTTTGGGAAGTTGATATTTCTCTGGAAATTGATTATAAAAGTGTATTCAATAGTGACACATCTAGTGTAGGTGGGGAAACGTATAGGCCTACTACTTCTTCTGCGACCTTACCTATATGAGTTGTTGTCACCCTTACAACTGCACATAACATATCCTTATAAACTTCAAAATACATAGGCTAATAAAATAATATTCCAACATTGACTACATCCACATGCAGACATACATTTTGTTTTATACATAGTAGAGATATATATAAGCAGAAATGAAATATCACCAAACATCTCCATTTATAAGTGGTTAAATTGAGAAACTATAGGCCCCCTGGTTCCATTTTGACTGATGCCGAGGAATTTTTTTTACCAATTGTCTACGATTTCACCCTTGAATCCAATTAGACCCAGTAGATACCTAGTCCTGAGTCGATTTTGTAGTATTATTTGCATACACAACAAAGTTCTAAGCCGGCTTGGAACCAGCTCAGAGTAATCTCGGGATATTTTCATTTAAATATCTCGGGGGTGTTTACGGGGAAAGAACCTAACGGTTCCATACAGACTCGAAACTCGTCAGGTTCACTCAGGAGATGGTAACATGAAAGTTTTCAGAGTTTAGAAATGCCTTGGGGGCGGTTCCAGGGCTATTTCGGTGTAACGGTGTGTAAGCCATTGAGATCATGTACATCATTCATGTGCAGGCTTGGACTGGCCCGCCAGCCCATCGGTCCTCGAGCCAGTGCGCCCTCAAGTTTCTCGAATTTGCGCCCTCGGCCCAGAATCCCCTCCCTCTTGGCGAAAAAAAATTGCCATGATTAAATAAGAAATTTAAATTTTAAGTAAGATTCGAATAATCAAGACTAAGGTGAAACCGAAATTAAATTTAAGTGGATACAGATTTAGGGGGTGGGGTATGTTCATCAACAAGGGGTGATTGGCGCCCGGCGACAACGGGAGAGAAGGAACATCTGTTCAGTGATCCGTTTGGCCGTCTGCAATTGGAGTGGTGGAAATCCGCTGTTGTGTTCGCGCCTTGAATGATCTAGTTTGGTGTTCATTTTATAAGTGTGTAATTTTTTTGCTCCTGCCTAAATTTTTGTTACTGTGGTAAGAATTAAGAAAATTTAATTTACCAGACCACAAAAACTATTGTTTAGTTACGAAGTTTTGTTAATAAGGAGAGCCTTTCGCAGGCCTTCAAGTTCGTACCACCCGCCTCGGTGGCGTAGTTGGCTAACGCGCTAGTCGTGTTTAACTCAACTACTGAGGACGGGGAGATCAAGGTTCGAATCTCGGTCGGGTGAACTCGGGGTGGTTTTTCCTAAATGGTTTTCCACTCTCCCTCTACGCAAATGCGGGTTCACTTCCTCTAATTCAACCTACCTAATTCCTAATCCATTAGCGTAATTAGTACCTAAAGCGTATAACCCGAATGGGTAATAATAATAAATAATAAAAGTTTGTACCAACAAAACCTTACTGAGATCGTAACACATTCCCCTCCCTGGAATAAGTTTTAATCAAAACGATCTCTTTCTCTCACACTTTTCCATTTCTAATTTCTATAATGAACTTAATTTTACTAGTAATAACATCAAACATATTATTTTAATTTCATTGGGATTTATAACAGCGTTCTTCCCTTATTATAATTTGGATATGTAAACTTAAATTCATTTAATAATTTAGAAATTTAAATTTTGGAAGTTTGGCCTGAAAATGAAAATTTATTTTGAAATGTGAGGGTGTGCTACTTTGAAAAGACTTGTATTCGGCGCTGATACAAGTCAGGTTTATTGGAGGTGATTGGGGTGTGGTATATACCCTTCCTTCTCTCAGAGATAAAGCCAGTTTGCTCAGGATGGATGTTGTCGAGACAGGCTGTATTCGAAATGTCCAAGGATCCTGGACACGGATATATTATATCTTTTAAAATTTGTTCCTTAAATGCTAAATGTTTTGTTAAATAAATTTCACTTATCCCATGAATGTTTATTTATACAGTATTTATTAAAAATAACTTATGAAATTCGAAATATTCAACAATGCTTTGAGTCACACAAGGAAAAGAAAAATAATCTTATTTTGGAAGTCCTTGCAATAACCAATAATATTTATAATTAATCAATATAATTGGGTTCTATCAGCACTCCCATAGTTATTTTACAATTAAAAAGTAAGCTTTTTTTGAGTTTGTAATAATATTTTACACCCTCTAAAAATTCAAGGACGCGCCCTTTTGGAGAGCCTAGTCCAACCCTGTTCCTGTATGCAGGAGGACTAAACTTAACGAGTAAATTTTTGAACTTGAGTTTCGAGATCAACTGTTCTGAGCTAGTTCTTAGCCCGACTGGGACGCTAAGGAGTTTCCCAGCATGGAATTTCACGAAGATGATTCTAAAATTGTTCTGAACCCGCATTTTGGTGTGTACCTGGATTTAGACGTACTATCCTAGGTCAGTGGTAGAGAACAGACTCCTTGAGGCCTGTTCGATCAGGGGTTGAGCGTAAAAGTACCCCTGGGTGCCAGGGGTTGAGAAAAATATTTATTACTTGTATATTTTTTCTTAAGTTATTGCAAATATATTTATCCATAATTACTTTTAGAGTAAGTGAGGACATAGAATTGCTGAACAGTAATTTTTTTTTAATGTATTACATATGAAAGCTGAAAGTAACGATTTTATAACACCAATGGCATTGTAGAAATCGATACCTTTGAAAATATGCAGGTGTATGTTGGATAGTCTGTGTTCGTATAATAGTAGGAGACAAGTCTTCTTACAAGCCACAGGATAATCCAATACTAATAATAGTAACCTATTCTGTTCTCATTTTCATTGTTCTTATCTTCATTTGTTTCCCTGAAGCAATCTACATGCTGACTAAAAAGGTGTTTGTTGAAAACAGTACGCTAATAAAAACTATCGAGTGGTTAAGGGACTCCCTCTTTTGTATACATTTTGAATGGATTTTAACACACTTGGTACTGGGCCAAAATTATGTACCTACCTGCAGAAACTGGGTAATTTTAGGGATAAATAAAAAAACTCCACAGCCCCACATTGGGTTTTAAAAGTTCAAAGATCAGTTTGGAGCTGTATTATTCTTTATTATGAATAATTTTAATCTTGTGTGATATCTTGTAAAGTGCTCTTATTAGGGTTTTTATTAAAAGTAGGGTAAAAGGCAAAAACAAGTTTCATAAAAATAATAAACTTTTAAAATAATTTGAAAAAGTAGATCTAGGTGATAGGTGTCATTGTATACAATAGAATATGCATACAGGCTCGTAATGAAGAAACAAAAATTTTAAATTCTACCTGATTTGTAAATGAATATACTATAAAATTATATTTTACTAACTATAGGCCAACCCACGAGATATCATCACAATGCATCATAGTCTATACATTAGATATTATGGTAGCTTATATGTAAAGAGTTTATCATTCAAACACATATTAACACTAATTGAAGAGGCATTTAGGCCCTATAATTTAAATAATATTTTCATGTCGACGTTTGTGAGATAGGCCTACTGTAACATAGCTTTCACGTTCGTAAACAGCATTGGATTATATATTTTATCACTAATTCCACCAATTCTTCTATTGCATCATCATGGTCATCTATATCATGAGCTAAATTCACTATTTCTGCTATTACATTATCAAATCAACCTTTTCTCCTGGCAGTTAAATATGCAGCACAAACACAAGATACAGAAGTGCATGCTATTCTAAGCTCTAAAAATCACCGAAGTTGAGATACTTGGAGGGTGAAATGCAAGGTTGTTCTAGCTATAAAAATCCACTCAGATGTGCAGTGAAATGCCATCTATGATTACAACTTGAAACAAACAGTCCAAGGAATGCATAGTCCTAACCAAACATGTAGAAAACACGGGATTGGCGAATTTTGTAAGAACGGCCACCCGTAAATTCAGTGGTCATGGTGTCAAGAGTGTTAATGTGGATTTGTATTACATGACATTTACATGGAACATAACTTCAGTACAAGGGTTACCTATATTTGATAACAAATTATTATGCCAATGCATTGTGTCAGTTGTAGCAATTTATTTTCATGGCATGTAATGTCACAAAATATTCCACATGGACTTGTTAATTTAAGATTTCCAGGACAAAATATATATTTTTTTTAAATAAAAAGTTAATAAAGGTATTTTCTCTTCAACCCCAACCAAAATTGAATCCTAGATACACAACTGCTTATTAAATAACTATTTTCAAATATTTAAATTTAATTTTTAACAATTTAAATAAAATTAAACAATGTGACACGACAAAGCAAACGAGATTTCCAGCTTCCCGCTAAATGACATGCCGGTCATTGAGCTTGGAGTAAAAACAAGCCGAATAATTCAGAGTTAAACGAGCAGGGTTCAAGTAAGGAAGTACTCAAGAGAGCCATAGAGACAAGCGCATTACTGAAATAAACTTTCACTGGCCATCTCATTAGAATGTCAGCAACAACTATCATGTTTAGAGAGGGTTTAATGTATGATTGTTTGGGACTGGTAGAATATATAAGAACCTTAAAACACCTCATCTCATCATAAACTGAGACGACTTATAGATAAAAATAACTGCCAAGCCTCAGAATATAGTTGTTCCTTATTCATAACAGAACTAAAACTCATTCATTAAATTTATTTTTACATTGTGAGTGTCTAAAAATGAACTTTTCCATACTTCAGGTCAGAGCAAAATAATCAAATGACCCTCAGTTTGATTCCATGAGTGAGATCAATGTTCCTTGTAAAAACTACACCCTGTACAAATCATCCTACTAGTCTATAAAAGTGAAATTTTGCCTGTGTGTTTGTTGCTCAATCATGCCCAAACGACTGCATTTTTTTTAAAGTACTACATCTAACTAACTTAGAAGGTTATATACACATGTGTACTAATTATGCTAATGATTTAAGGATGAGGAAGGTTGAATTTAGAGTGTGTATCCACATTTGCATGTAGGTAGAGGAAAACCATTTAGGAAAATCCACCCCCACTACACCTGACTGCGATTTGAAACTTGACCTCCTTGTCATCGGCAGTCTGTACTATTACGAGAGTGATGACTTAGACCATGCAGCCATCAAAGCACCAATGTATTGATTGTGTTGAAATTTCACATTTATATAGCATAGACACCTGGTTAACACAAAGGCTTCTGTCTTAAAACATATGATTAATCATTGTATTCTCCTAATGAATGTAAAATTAATTTTTTTCTTTCTGACTTAATCATCAAAACAACTGCAATCCAAAGATCAATTACAGAATAATTTCAATAGTAGATCCAAGGATAAACTATATTTTGTTTTGTATTAACATTAGTAGGCAAATATTGTTTCTTATATAAATAAAATTTACACATATGTAACATTCAACATATTTATTTGATTTGATTTTACATTTACATGGATACATATTCAGAAAAAGAAAAGTTCTCTCATTAAAATGAAGCATTAACTCCAAAGAAAACAGGGAAATAATCAAATAAAGTCTTATGTACATTTGTGTGATAGCAATGTAACTTCAAAACTAAGAAACTTTGCCAAGGAACTTAAGGAAGCCTGAAAATGTGCACGTTGATATATTTTTAATATACCTTTATCTATATTGAGACCCTAGTGCCATGGACCGCTTAGCTACCAGTATAGGTTACTTCAAAGTCCAGAAATTTGATTTTCTGCATTCTCATCATAGAAAACCTAGGAATGTGAAATTGAGGCTTATTATTTATATATACGTTTGGGAGCTTAATACCATCAACTGCTTGATCACTACTTTAGTTTAACACTAAAACCAAGAAGAGTAGCTTTCATTTGGCATAGATGTGGACATAATGGGGTGTGCATCTCGGATTTATTGTCTTTATCATTACATTATATTGGTAATTTGATGCTTTCAATCATGTGATAGGTGGATAATTCCAAGACCAGAAAACATAAAAAAGGAATAGCTTAGCATATGTAAGCCCTAAACAGGGAAACTTGAGAATGTCACACAGGCACTTTTTTTTTTTAATTTCTACATATATTTCTAGCCTTACATCTTAGATTGCATTACTACTAGGAAAAAAAACACTTGAATCAAACTCAAAAAGAGTGTGCTTCCCTTCTAGATTTTCTTTTACTATTACATATACATTGCTCAACTCTGGGGTTAGTGGACTCATTTGTAGTAAGCATCGGGTGACAATCTATTAGATTTGTTATGGTACAAAATACATTTTAATCTGTGTTAAAAATTTCATTTATAATGAACCCTCAATGTCAATTTTAATGAACCTAATAACTAAAATGTCACAGGAAAAATGTCATTCTAACATTGTGAATCTTTGAAAACCAAATTTGATTGGTGTTTGAACTTTGGTAGAGAAACAGTTTCTTCAATTCCCGAGTTCTTATTTTGGTAGTACATAGAGCACTTAAAATTGTGCAATGAAAGAGATGTAGGAGGATTTGAAGACTAATATAAGGATTATTAAATGTAAATGTGAAATAGTGTGTGGAAAAAATGCACACACATGAAAAAGATATATAAAAAATATGAATTAAAACATTATACAGCTAGTAATGGAATAAGCCCATAGTTTAAATCTTAATTAATAGATCTCAATAATATGTATTCTGTTTTTGATATTTGTTTTGTTTGTTCCTAGCCCTATCACTTAAAGTTAAGTTAGAAACACATTTCAGTTTGAGTAAAATTCTGACATGAGAACCAAATATCTAGGTTTATAGTGGTTAAAAATAGTTGGAGTTGATAGAATATTGAGATCTTGACACTTTTAACCTTATGACCCTCAGCGCGATTCAAAACCAAAGAAAAATATAAGTGTGGCACGTTTTAGGTCTACTTAATTGGATCCCCAAGGTGTGAACATCAGGCATATTTAAAAATATTAAATACGTTGGGTTCAATAACTTAGATATCGACTACTTGGAAGTGTAGCTTTAAACTGAATTAGAAAATAAATTTTAACATTAAATAGGTAGTTATCTTTGGCGTGTGCAGCTTAGACTATCTTTTTTATATCCATAGTGTGCCTGACACATTATACATTGTTATTACCTATTTGGGTGGCTATAGAACACAGAAGCATTAAAAGTGGAAATTTGATACAAGGTATTATTAACCATGTCCTTTGGGAAACCTTAGTTTTGTTCAGTGTTGCCAACAACCATATATGTGTTGTAGCTAGATTAGTACCAGAAAATTGATAGATTGTCACTAAAAGAAAAATTAAATGTCATCAGTGGGGTCACCAAATCAAATATTATGCAACCGAGGCGTGGGTGAGCGGTGATTTCCCACTTGGACTGCATGTGAGCACATTTGCCATAAGTGAACTGAAGTAATCCACGGATCGGAAAGATGTAATTGTGATTTGTGAATGACAGATATAGAATTTAAATCTCTTCTGTAGACCAAAGCAATACATTATGCATTATTGCAGTAGGGTAGTTCAAAATCAAAATTCTACTGCATTAAAATTTAAAATAATGAACATGAACTGAACCGAAAAATAAGGAAATTCGCCAGTCGCTAGATTAGTTGCTAGGCACTAAAAATGAAAATTAGTTGTTTCAGACCCCTAAAAGTCGCTACATCTAATGGCATAGTCGCTAAATTGGCAGCATTGGTTTTGTTACTACACATATTATGAGCCTGAAGTACTAAACAGTGTGATTGCTGGTGAGGAAGGTTGCCAAAGAAGGGCCATGTAAATCTTATTAAACTTTGTATAACTATTTAAGTAATCTGGTGGATGTGTATCTCGTGGTTTTTTCCCCTACAAATTCTACAAAAAATGAAATGGTGGTTCGTTTGTTGCTCAATCCCTGTATCAAATGGACAGTAAATTGGATTCAATAAATAGGGGTTCAAAATGTCACAAGCTATTAGAAAATAAACACAACTTTAAGTTGTGGTAGAAAATTGAAATGTAGCATTAAATTATTGCAAGGACCAATCTGTCTTTCTAACTGCCTATTATTTCATTTCTGCTCTTTCTCCCAATATGTTTTTGAATCAATATACATCCCCGGTGTATATATATAATTTGTTTTCACATATCTTATGATTACACTTAGGCAAATAATGTGTTTTACGTTTTATATTAGGGAAGTGCAAAAGTCAAAAAAATCTCAAAAATTCAAGAAAAAAAAATATCGATCTCGTTTCAAAAGTTAAAAATGAATCTCGAAAATTCTAGATATTAAAAAAAAATCAAGACTTTATTATTTCCAAAAATAACGCAATAACACGAAAATAGGCTGCATTCCTCCCCCCACCCCCCAAACAGCCCAGCCTTCATTAAGAAATATTTTGGTTATAAATATTGTTTTTCAAAATCAAACTTTGACAATATAAGCTGTTACACTAAACAATTAATTATAGATGGTGTTCATTGTAACTACCTATCAGTATTTTATTAATTGCATCTAAAATGTGTATGAGTTATATCTCAAGTGTTTGTATGAACTAGAAAAGTACCAGCTCAAATGTTAAAAAGGAACGCTAATAAACTATATATTTTCTTTAGTTAACATAATTTACATTTTTGTACCTTCAAAGGACGTTTTCTCAACTCGTTCTCATGTCTCAATACTGTTTTACATAACCTTCTCGAGATCGTCTCCAATTGAAAAAATTTGCTTTCGCACATCCCTATTTTATATACATTGCGTTTGTTTGTGCACTCAGTTTAGGGGCTGATTAATGCTTTGTTTCAAAGACTGTTTTTATTATATTTGGGTTAGGATTGTCATGGTTATCTTATTTAAGCACTTTGAAGCAATCTAGAAATTTAAAATTTTGCATGCTGATAGGTACTAAGAAAATACTCGTTGAAAAAGTCAAAAAAAACAAAATTTAATACGGTTGCTTCAAAATATCTGATCGAAATAGGTCAAAAACGTTGAAAATGAATAAATTATTTTTCTAAACTTTAATTCTTATAGTAATATATAACTTTCGTTTATTTTAAATTTTAACAAGTTATTGATGCCGAGTCAAACTGATAAATTTTTATTAGCACCAATAGGCGAGAGTTTAAATATTAAGTATAGAGAAGAAAAGAAATTTCAGCTCTTAGCACATGTTTAGATTATGTTTATATTTTGACAATATGTTTAAGTCACTTTACTTTTCATGTTTTGTAACACAATTTAAACCTATAAAAGATTAATAATTAAACAGAATTTTGGGTATTTTCAATGTAGTTGATTTTATACACTAGAAAAGGTTATTTTATAAATTGCTGATGTGAATAACAGGTACACCAACTAGTTTTATATAAATAAAAACAAAAAGGTAGAGAAACGGAGTGCAGATTTACCGCCCTATTTCTTTTATTCTAAGATACTTTTTTCCCTCCATTTAAACATCTCTAAAAACAGGGTTCGTCTTAGAATTGCAGTTCTTTTTCGACCAATGATCTTGATGGCTCAGAAGAATTAAGACTGATATTGATTCAGAAGGAAGTTATAAATAACATATCTACTGATAAATAAGGTACTTTTGTTGTTAATAAATTCTATTCTATAGTAAAAATATTTCTTAGATATAAGGTATTTCAGAGTTTTATTTTTATTTATTTTCTTTGAGTTAAAGCTTTTTTTTCTGTTGGTGGTACACTCAATAGATTCTTAGAATCGAAGAAATATGGTATGTAGATTTATAGATAAAAAAACAATCTTTGGTCCAGTTTTTGATAATGTGCATCAACCTAAGACATAAAACCTAAACAATTATAACTCAAACAAACGTTGAAAGCCGATTCTTGAATATAGGTATTGAAACAGGTAAATTTAGCTTAGAATGTGCTCTAAAAATTCAGCTATCAAGGATCATACAGTGGCCTGGGTCATAGTACAATTATTATTTTAAAGTAATTCTTGTAGCTTTTAGTTTTTTTGGTGATGGAGGTAATATTTTAAACTTCACAATATTATGTAAAAATTTTAATATCTTGTCACTCTAGCCTAATTGGGGACTGATTAAAAAAATGTAAGTAAGCTTAAGAAAAACAATGTGATTTGGCACACAAATGATGATGATGATTCAGTAAGCCTCAGTGTGGTGCTATACTTAATACAACTTAATACAGGACGACATATGTGAAACTGGCCCATTATTTTCGAGTTTAGGTAGGTGTTGTCTGGTATTTAGTATAGTACTGTTCAAGGTGAAGTAAGTATGAAACTAGCCCAAAGAGCGATTAGGTTTACTTAAAGCAGGTCACTCAACCGATATGTTGGAAGTTTGTGATGAGACACAATTTTTATAGCTTTTAGAATCTTATGGCAGACACATGTAAGTTTAACATCATGTACAATTTGGCTTATACTTTACCATGATCTACAGATTAACATCATTTTATTAAAATTTACAACGATACAATTTATAACTGCTAGGGTGACCCAATATCTTGGAAGGACTACAAAGTAGAATGTGTACGAAGTTTAGTTTGATCTATGAGAAACCAATCATCGATTTCTTGCCCCTGACTTTATTCATCTTTGAAAAAGTGCCAATATTCATAAAAATTCAAAAATTAGATAGACTTAATTAATTCTGTTGATTGCTTGAACTCACGAGTTTAGTTTTTTTTCATCACTTGGCTTACTAGTAAAGTTGTAAAATATTATCTTTTCCCAGTGTTTCAATATTAATTTAAAAATCCTTCAAAACAACTCTTATTACTTACTTTAACACATTTTACTTGAGTCATTGTTCTGAAATAAAAATAGTAAAAAAGTTCAAAAATGTTTTAAATATTTGTAAACAACACTCAAGGTTGTGTTTGGGCAATCACCTTCAATTATGTGTTTCAAGTTTCTAGTGTTACCAAAGTAATATTTACATACATATGGTGGCCACTACCGGCATGCCAGTATAATTACTGTTTATGGCTTATTTTAATGCAATGAAATAGAATAGAAAAAGATTCAAGTTTAAATAAATGCTTCAGAATTCTTTTGGAAGCTAAGAGCGTAGAGTGTAGGAAAAATTAAGTTTAAATAGCCTTTATTTGAACACCAAATTCCCAGATCACTGGCAAAAGTGATATACACCGACTTTGTATGTGTCAAACTTATTCAGAACTTTGAATAAAATATATTTATTTAATATGTTGTTTAAATTTACTAACATACTAATATAATGAATTAATTTCTACATATATATTAAATAAACAAAATATCATTTTACAGAAACTCTGCCCATATTTCATAGTATCACAATCTCCAACATTATTATATTCAATTAAATTAATTTTATATATTAATTTTTTCGGTTGACCTTTAAATAAAATAATCTATTTAATATATTATAGACAGTACTTTGTACACTTTACGTTGGCTCAGAAGGTCAAGGTTTTACCATGAATTTGTACATTAAACATTTAATATACATTAAATATCCTCACATGGTATAAAAGCTCACATGGTATAAAAGGTGAGGTTTGGATAATTTTGAGTTCACTAAAAATGTTGACTCTGCATAAGTAACCCTTACTTTATTAATACTGAGACCGGGTTTTGGGAGTAGCAACCAAATAATCAATTAACAAACACTAACTCAAGAATGTGTATTTTCATCTTATCCGACTTGTCAAACTTGGTACTACCACCTATCTCACAATCCTGTAATGCTAACTCAAACATATCTAATACTAAGCAACTGTGTGTATTTTTACTATGCCAATTAATATATATTTAAAGCTTACACAACTTATTCAATTATTTAAGGAGTCAATCTAACTCAAACATATCTAATACTAAGCAACTGTGTGTATTTTTACCATGCCAATTGGTATATATTTAAAGCTTACACAACTTATTCAATTATTTAAGGAGTCAATCTTGTTCTTTTACAATTATATATTTTGGAAAGCAGTCCATATAATTTAATCCTTTTATTTTATTTTGTATCCAACACCTTATATCAGTCGATAGTGTGTCTATCTACTGCGCTAAGGGTTCTGGGTTCGATTCTCGGTATGGCCGAAAAATGTATCATTGGTGAAATGTATGTTTACCCTTTCGCAGTGATGAATTAACTCCCGGGGATTGTATTTTGTGTGTCATAGTCTTAAGTTAGATTATAAGACATATGAAGCTACGACAGACCAAGCAAGCCAGTAGTGGAAAAATATATGACTTGAATAAAGAAAATTGACCCAGGCCATAGGCTGGAAACAGTAGGCTTAAGATACATGGTGGCTGCTGACATGAAGATGTATGATCTATCGCTGCTAAATCAATCTTGATGTAGAATTAATAACAAAAAATGACCATACTTCACAGTAGAGCATCTACATTTACACCACAACCCTTACTTCAAATGTGTATTTCTTCTCTCAACCTAGGCTAGTGATAACATTTGGTTACACTGACTACTTTTAGCTAATTGTATTTCGAGGTAGTGATAAGTAGATACCCTGATTCGTGGCAAATAAAATGATTGGATTTCATTAAATAAAGAAGTGGATTTCTATACAAACAATAGGAAAATAGAATATATGGTTGTGGTGATTTGGTCACAAATAAGGTGACATGGTGCAACAAAAATACAAATAATAGCAAAAATGTGTAGATACCAAACAAAAAAAAAAATGGAATTATTTGCCTTTAGTTAAATATGGCCATCCTGTTATAATAGCCGGTTCAAAGACATTTTCTACCAATTTTTTTGGTAGAGGAAAATAAATTTACTAAAATGAGGAAACTACTTTTGATTTTTGAATTTAAATCAATAAAATTGACTTTAATTCGAGATTAAAATGTCTGAGTAGTTAATATTGCAAAAAGATTGTATTTTGTTTTATTTCGCGTATTTATTATAAATTCAAGAATGATACTAGTAATAATTTTAATATTCTAATTATTAAATTTCATAAAACACATCTCAAAAAATGTATGTGTGTCTAGTGAACAGCATTTGGTTTTGAATTTGTTTGGCTTATTCTTATAAGTAGTTTGGCTAGGATAATCTAGACAATTTTCTTCCTTAATAGTACAAAGTGTGTAATATTGGATGCCAGCCATTGTAATGATCAATATTAATTCATGTGTTCAAAGATAATAGTGAATTTTCTATAAATCAACTTTGATTTGTATAAATATTGTGATTAAATTAAATTATAATCAATTTTATAAAAGGAAGTAAGTATATAGAGAGTTTTGAGTAAATATTTTAAAATTACTAGTGGAATTTCCAATAAAGTGACAAAGACCATAAAAATATGACTAAAATTACAAATATAATAAATAATATGAATTTCTTATGGTCTCTGTAAAGTTACTAGACATCGCTGTAAAATAAGGGTTAAGCATACAAAGCTAAATGGTAAGTCACTCTTGGAATAAAACAATATCACAGATAAAGACTTAAACAAATCTATATGGTATGAATATTTCCAATTAAATTGGAAGGTTTCAATAATGAAAGAAATATACAGTTTATTTAATTTAGATTTATCTTGACAGTCAAAAATGAAACACTTCTATAGTAAAAGAAGCAACATTCTGAAATTTAATTTAATTTAATTTAATTTCTCACATAGTAATTAACATTAATATAAATTTGTAGATGATTGAAAGTAAAGACAATACTTAATAATAAACTTGTGCTGTTAATTTATCAAACAGTCATACATGAAATAAGTTCTTGACACAATTGACTATACTGATGTTGATCACCAGATATTCTTCTCATCTTCAGACCTTTTAGTTCACAACCCAAGTCTGTGCATACCATCAGTTCTATTTGCACTCCTCCTGGGTACTCTAGTGCCAAACCACCCTCACTATAATCTCCACTATCACTCATGTGTGAAGAGAAGGTGAAACCTTTTGGTGGAGCACGAGCATCTATTAGTCTTTTTACCAGCCCTAAGATGTCTGTGGCAGTCAGTCTTGAGCAGAAATCAGACAAAGTAACTTTAAATGAACCACTTGAAGTCTTTTGAAGAAGTTCTGAGGCAAAAACATTTCCTGCAGACATGCTTGTAATACTTGGAGAATTTGTCAAAGTGTCTTTGAAAAGAGTATTCTTCCCATTTTCATACGTTATGTCCATTGCATTTGTAGTGTAATTATTGTGAAAATTTTGAAAGATTTCAGTGCTATTGGAAGAATCATCACTTGCATAGAAATCTGGATTTTGACTGTATGAAGTAAATGTTGTAGGTGGTGGGATATGCCTTAGAAGAGAATTTTTATTTTCGGTATAAGTGCTTCTGCATTCTTCCATTTTTGAAAGTGATGTTAAAGGTTGCATGCATGGTTCAAATGATTGTTTACTAATTTCAACATCATTACCATCAATATTTTGTTGATGACATTCGATGGAATCTGAGTGTCTGAAACAACATTCTCTTTCCATACATACATGTTCACTTATACTTTTGGTAATATCATCAAATTTCATTTCACTGTCATAGTCTTCAACATTTTTCTTTTTTCCGATTCCACGAACTATAGAAGGTCTAGAAGGGTCGCAGGGCCCTGAAATAACAAATGAAGGCAAAATTGTGGTAGTACCACAGAATGAGTTTATAGGAAATGTAGGAACTGGGATCATTGATGGTGAGCTATATGAATTTCCCTTACGATTTCTACTGACACCAAGATCATTATTTTGAACAACAAAATTTAGAGTGGGTTGAAACTGTGACATTTGTTCATGGGTTTGTTCCATAATCACAGAAGTGGGAATAAACTCTACCTTTGAAGGAAGTGTATTATGGAAGGAGGCAGAATTTTGGTGTAATGTAAAGTCTTCAACAATCATGCCATCTATTTCACTTGTTTCATTTACATCACATGTTAACGAATCACTTGAATCACTGGAAGACAAGCTCTCCACTAAAGTCACTTCACCTCCCATTTCATCAGTAACAGATATCTGTGGATGATGAGAAGGGAATGATTGGTTGATTCCTGTTTGTAAATGTTTGGATCCAGTTGCATTTATTCGTTTTTCACTTAATTGAGATCGAATCTTGCCACTTAAAATGTTTTCAATAACAACATCACTACCTAGTAATTGCTGATGAAAGCCAATATTGTTTTCTTCTTGAATCATTCCTAGGGTTGTACTGTTGGTTGGGGAAAGTTGTAAGGGGGTTATCACTGGTGAACGATGATGAAGATGGACACTATGATGGGGAGATGTTGATAATGAAGGTTGTTGTATTCTCAAGTCAAGAGGAACATTAACCGTTGGAATGCCATGGGTTATGGAACCTGTATTAGTAGACAGTCCACTGAGTCCCTGAGTGATAGATGTGATGCTGATTGCACCCACACATGAACCTGAACCAACTATTCCAACAGGAGAGGAGCATGTTGGTGAAGGTGGCAGGGATGGCATGCAACCATTTGGTATGTAACGAGGGAAGAGATTTTGACCTTGAACAAACTCCGAGCTAATTTGTTGCTGTTGTTGAAGATGCAAGTGTTGTAAATGATGAGCAAGAGTAATGTTGCCTTCCACACTTTCCGAAGGATGTCCATGATGAATAGGAGAACCTTAAAGAAAGGAAAAAAGTGCATCCATCAATGAACATATTTGATCATAATAATTTAATGCTCATAAGAGAATCTTATATAGTTATAATTGACATCTAGACATGGGAATCGAACCTGGGGCATTTTGTTTTGTGTGCTGATGCTCTACCAATGAGCTAAACCAGAATTAGCTACTACTTGGAGCTATCATTGAAAAACAGCTTCCGGTTACTCGGGGTCAGCATGCTTCCACACACACAATAGGTAGAAATTAACTTTGGTACATAAATAGCCATGCACCGGCGTATAGACCTAAATTAAATTTAGTTTAAAAATGATACCTAGACAGAAGAAGAAAACCAAGGATAAGTGTGCCAATACTTTACCAATAAGCTATCTATGGAGTTATTCTTCCCTCATTTTTATTCTTCACTCATAAGACTCTGCCTTAAACTAAGTATGTGTGTTACCACTGGGCTGGATGAGGTTTAAATCCTGGCTAGGTTCAAATGGGATGATTTATTCTCAATTTGACCTCCAGTTGAGTGTTGATGATTTTATTAAACGTCCCTTAGATTAGATCAAGTTAATGATAGCCAGCACACATACAGAAAATGTAATTAAAATATTTCAAGGTCTTATAATATTTTACTTTTATTTAATTTATAAAAAAGGGCCAAGAATGCCAGTTTAACATTTTGATAGTGAACTGTGATTTTTATTTACTTTGTTTTTAAAATTAGTCCCTGAGGAAACACACTCAATTAATGAATTTATTTTAGTGAATAGTTTGAATTAAGATAACTTTCTATGTGGATAAAACAAATATCTCTATCTTTGTACACCATAGAGGTCTTATATTTGGATATGGTATGGATAAGTGAAATGAAAGAAACACCTATTTGCTAAGAAGTTAATATTTAGGATTACACTACAACTAAATAATTCTACTCTTAGCATAAATATGCACCATGCCAAGGCAAGAAGTGAGAATAAAATTATAATTGTATGATCAAATCATCTATATGGTTTTGTATGCATCTTTAAGAAATATATTAACATTCAACAGTATTACAAACAAAATTACTGCTAAAAATGTTGCAAGGATTTGACTAATTTGTTACTAAAAATATTTTAAAGGCTTAGTTACTGAGTTATACAGAGTTACTGAGTTATACAGGAGTCCAGAAATGATGTTTAAAAGAAGATTTAGTAAAAGTGAGAAAAAACTGTAGATCATAAAGAGAAGAGCTGTAGTGTGTTTATGAATTGAAGGGAAAACTTCATTATAGAACAAGATGTAATCTTAATTTACATATTCAACATTTGGAGCAACACTTACTAACAAATATTTATCACAAATTTTTTTTTTCCCAAACAATTACTCATAATGTATAATTAATTACCAGGTATAGAGGCTGGACTATGGTTTATTGGTGGTGATGGAGTAGGTGACATATGTGGAGTAGCAAGAGGGGATAGTGTGCTTGCTGGTGCACCTCCACCTTGCCCCAATATATGCTGGATATGTAAAGAGTGGAGCAACTGAAGTTCAGCTTGAGTCTGTGCATCTGCCATACCTCCACTGTGTCTCTGAAACATTGTTACCTTACCACAGTTATATGTGTTTATTTTATTTTATTTTAGAACTGTATTACAAGAGCTAGTTTGTTATTTAAATGGTGGCAGCTAATCATATAATCTAGTTGAGACCAAAAATGCTAATAAATGTGTATTTAATCTGTTATAAACAATGTATTTATTTGATGTAAATTTTTTCTTTATTTAATTAAAGAAATCAAAAGAGATGGCTTGAGCAAACTATATAGATCTCCATTTTAACTATGAATCGAAAATCCGAATATTAGAAACCATAGTAAACATATAAGCTTTACTAGAGTAAATAATAATATTTAGCACCGCGTCTTACTACCTGTTCGGGTTATACGCTTAGAGTAAATAACTTCTTAAGTTACCAGTAAACATAAAAAAGGAATTTTTTAGCCGTGATAACAATGTATTCATAAAATCACTAATAAATTGAATAATATGGGAAATTAATCATCTGGAGTTTTGTTGTTTTGTTTATCCTATGATTATGATGGTCTAGACCAGTGATGGGTAAACTTTTCAGGGAGTGGGCCAAAAGAAAAAGGTCAGGTGAGATAAAACAGTTTATTAAAATGCTACAATGGTACATTTTACAAAACTATTGTAAAATCAAGTCCTATTAATTATTAAATGGATTTTTATTATAATGACATTTAACTATTCTAATACAATGTAAGTTGTTACATTATTTTTTTAACAAATACTTAACACTACTTGAATTACTCTCAACCAAACGTTAATATTCCAATTTCATGGATGGTTTGGGTATTATTTAATCTCTGAATACTGGTCACTAAGCTATAAAATAGAAAGAAAATCAAACGAGTGTGAAATTATTTTTTGTCTCTTGTTTTTCCTCATTTTTAACACATTATTTCTTAATCAGAATTTTGAATCCTTTCGCAGGCCGCATTTGGCCCACGGGCTGTACTTTGCCCATCACTGGTCTAGACTACCAATAAGCTGAATAAGAAATCTGAAACATCTTTTGATTAAAATTTTAAACAAACAAGTTTTTTTAATAATCTTAAATTTGGCATGTTCTTGAATCCTTGGATCTTAACTATTCTTAAGGATTCAAAGGTCCTATCCATAGACATAATAACTATTTCTATATTATGCGTTAAGAGAGACTTAAATTCACCAACAAAACACGGTAAGATAGCTATTTTAATTTGGATCAATCCAGAGCTAAAAAAAAGTTGTCTATCTTTGAAATTAAAGTTAAATTCCTATGTTGGTTAACTTAGTTGACATTTATACATTAAAAATTTAATAGCTTGAAATTGTGAAAAGAAGAAATGGTAGGAATTATATATAAACATAAAAATAGATTATTTCACACTTTTCATATTTCAGCATTTAGTGTCCTTAAGCATTGTCTATAATAGTTGCATTCACAGAGAGACAGGTAGTTTTGTGGATCTAAACTAAGTAAAAAGCAATATTATCACAAGTTAATTTCAGTAAGAAATATGTCAGAGATGATAATATTTTTCTTATTTAAAATAGTCAATTTATTTTGGAAAGTGCATGTTTTTATTTTCATTAGGGCTCTGCAAGTATTCGAACTTTGAGATTCGAGTAGAGCTTGACATTAAAGCTCGGGATTGAGATCAAAAATTTTGTAGGCTCGCCATTTCTGAGATTCCTCTTGCTGTATGTGCAAATCAATTTTTAAAACACAATGGTAAGTTAAGGCTATTTACTTTAGATGATATAGGCAGTTTTACTCTTAAATCATTTGATAACTTAACAAATTGTTAAAATTAATATCAAATTTCACATTAAAAATGTAATAGAGCTCAAACTACTTTGGACTGGTAAGCTAATTCAATATTTTTGTCAATATTGAAATATCCTTAATGAGAAGGCAATGAAAATAAAAATAGCTAAAGAGATAACTAAACCCTTTAATCATTATTTTTACATGGTCCCTTTCTTAAATTGTAGTTTTAGTTGGATTAAAAATTTAACATTGAGAATGATTATTGATGGTTTTTGAAATTGAATTTAAAACTCGTATGAATATGCTTGACTTCAAAACTAGCATTAGTTTCTAAATGTTATAGAAATTTGTTGGTTAACCTGTCTAAAATCAGTGTTGATCAACATTGTGATGAATATTTAACCAAACTTACCACATTTATATTAAAAAAGTATTTATTTCATATTGTCTACTAGAAATATTATTTTTAATTCCAAATATTAAAGTCAACTTTTATAAGCGTTAAACATTGAATTGAATGAAATACATTTCATAATGGGATAATTTCAAAGTGAAATTATGCACAATTATTACACAGAGGACTAATAAACAAAATATTACTAAACATTTCAAATGTCTGCTTGTGATTATTTCATTTTCTTATATGGTAATTATTGTTACGGAGGTTTATTTTGTGTAATTATAAGATAAGTAAATTATTAATTTTGTGAACCTTTTTTGTAATCGTGGATGTAATTTTAATATATTTAGACATGAGTGTTAAAACCTTTTTAATGATCTTTTATATTATATTTTTACATGTATGTTATTATTTTAGAGTGTTATTTCTGATTTTAAAACCAATATTCCCATTTTATGTAGCTTTTTATTCAAAAGTATTTACTAATTATAGAAATGAGTGTCATTCTTATTTTAATAACATTATAATGTTTTCATATATTTTTAAAATTCTACATTTTAAAGATGTGGTAATTACATTTTATGTTTGTTTGCACAAGTATAGTAAAACTATCTTCCTAGTCTCAGGAGTTGTGAGTCTAGATTTGTTCGCTGATGACAAGGTTTGTTGGTCAGTACTAAAGGATTCTGATAATGAGGATCTAAGTTGTCTAATGCTTTCACTGGTTGTTGATAATGGTCTTGTTTTATGATGTGTCACAAGGCAACTTATAAGATAATCTGTTCATGATAGCTATTCTAAATGAGATAGTATATATTTCTACCTAGCCCTCCACTATCACCAACAGTTTTATTCCGTACTACCTTGCTCAGATTGTTGCTTCTACTGTGAAGATAACCATACAATAATTAGGCCTACCTGGAGGAATTAACTATAAGCCTGTTGTTTGCATGTATAGTTTTAGCATATCCGGAGTGTTTGGAGATGGTGATACATTAGAAGCTGAGCTGGACTCAAAGCTATAGATCCAATGAGGTCTGTTTTGATCATAAGGAAGATCCTTGCGACCGGGGTATGGCAGTCATCTGCTGTCATTCTCCCCAAACGTCTCAACTACATGCACCATATGGTTTGCTTGAACAATGCTTGGAAGATGATGGAAGATGATGATAAGAGTGGATATCTTAGATTAATTTAACTGAGAATAAGAAATGGTTCAAACTCCTTTGACATAAAATTATAACCAATGTTGCTTGACAGGAGTAATGTAAGTCCATGTGTAGCAAAAATGTATCTTTGTATTTTGCTTTATGATATCCTAGACTTCATGTGTTTATTGAAGGCTATTAGCAATAGGCGTCTACAATTATTATTTAACAGTTTTTTCCTTGTACTGGACCCACCATTGCAATATGTAAGCAGATCCAAGGGTTTGTGTTTGGTTATTATTATTATTATTATTATTAGCACCGCGTCTTACTACCCGTTCGGGTTATACGCACTTACGCTAATGTGTGATGGTAGGGTGATTGTGAGATGAAACGGAGGACCTACAGTTTAACGTGGAATCCGAACCACGGTGGAGGCCTGGCATTCCCCACATTCACAAGATGTCTTGTCAGAGGTGAAGGAAGGGTTTGGTAATCAGATAAATATTTGCCAGGACCGAGGATTGAACCCCGGCCGCCATCATAGAAGTCTGACACCTTACCCCTAAACCACCAGGTCACCTTGTGTTTAGTTGTCTGTGACAGTAGAGGGCAGAGGTTCCCAAACTTTCTGGGCTTGCGACTCCCTTGACCTATCGACATTATTTATGATGCCTACCCTGAGCCAAATAATATTACGTATGAGGCATATGTCACTATATGACATGCTTTATCCATAATATGCATAACATATGTCATGCAGATGACTCATTTTTTTACACGAGACTAAAAAATTAGTAAAATGGTAACATAAACTTTTATGAAATCATTTTAAAATTTAATTCAATATTTAAATTTAGAGAATTTTAAAAACACTTTACAAATCAAAGTAAAAAACTAATGCATATGAAATTACTTTTATAAAATGTTCAATCATACAATTTTACACTTATCCTTATAAATGAAATGGATGAGCTTGTTTCTTCTTGAACAATTAATCAAAACTGGGCAAAATATTGAAAATATGCATCTCTTCCTCAACATTAACTATTACTTTGTACTTGGATTTGATAAATGCAACTGCTGAAAATCCACTCTCATACAGATAGGAAGTTACAATTGGAATTAGTATTCGAAGAGATCTGGTGATTATTGCTAGATATTCCTGATTCACCAAGCTCCAAAATTCAGGCAGTGACACAGAAATAAACTTTGCTTTCAATGTGGAATCTGATGAACGATCAGTAAGTTGCTCTTCTTCTGCAGTAGTGAGATTTGACGTGGACTCGGCGTTGAAGGGACCTCTGACCCACTGGTACTGTTCAACCACTTCTGGAAAATACTTTCCGAATTGAACCTGGAGTTGTGACGAATTCTCAAGAAACACATGTTTCACTTCCTCATTCAACTGAACTTCATTATCTTCCAGAAAGTTCTGTACCAGAGAGAAGCAGTCAAATTTACCCATCTATTTTACTCTTCCAGAGTAGCTTTACTTTTTTTGAAAGCTAACACTTTGTCTGAAAGTTGTAGGATGTAAGTTTCATAACCCTGCAGGGTCATATTCAACGAGTTCAGTTTTTCAAAAATGTCAGAAAGATATGCCAACTTCAAAAGAAAGTAAGTTTCATCAAGGAAATTTGCAGCACTGGCATGATTTTCTTCAAGCAGGTATGAATACAGTTCCCTCCTCAGTTCATATACCCGTGCCAGAACATTCCCACGGGAAAGCCAAATAGAGTAGCAATAATCAAGCAGAGAAGTTTTCTGAGCCCCCAAGTCAATACACGTATTTGAATCAAATCTGGCCTTTACTGGTCATGTTTTGATGAAGTTTACCACTGTGATAACTGTTTCTAAAACCTCATTTAGAGCAACATTTACGTGCTTAGATGTGAGTGCTTCCCTATGAATAATCCAGTGCACCCACAGAATATCAGGCGCTTCGTTTCGTATGAGAGTTTGTAGTCCATCACAACCTGGCATTGATCAACCACCATCGGTACAAACACCAACACATTTTGTCCTGTCAATATTGTTTTCTGTAATTAAAGTATCAAGGATATGAAACAAATTTATTGTCTGCACCTATGAGCCGCACATAATAAATCAAATGGGCATCATTGTTGCTGTCAGTTACTTCATCCAGTTGAATCCTGAAATCCTTGCATTTTAGTTTTTCAATTAATTGATCGTTTATATAGTCAGCCATGTCATGTATTCTAGGACTGATCATATTATTTGACAAAAGTATGTTTAAGAATTTTTTTTAACAACAGACTCCCCAATCATAGCCGATACCATATCCACAGCAGCTGGTAAAATCAGTTCTTTTACAATAGTATGCAGTTTTTTGCATTGGGAAATGCATTATGCAAATTTGTAAGAGGAAAGAAAAGAAAAGCTTTGGTGGGGATAATAGCTTGTTTAGAAAAACTAACTTTCTGTTCATTCATTTCTTTTAACTTATGGGGAAAATAATCACGGGTTTACTTACCAAGCCACTGTGAACTGTTTCCAAATGACGTTTCAATTCACTGGGCAGCATATTGTCAGCAGCCAACATTTTCAGGCAAACGACACACTGAGGATGCTCTTTATTATCCACACTCATGTTTGTGAAGCGGTAATCCAGGTAGCTCTCATAATATTTCCTACATTTCCTGTTCCGTTCGTCCATAGAGGCAGGCTTCACATTTTTTATCAATATTTAAAAACTTTAACAATATGATAGACACACACACAATAACGAACCAATGATTACTATACCACTACTATAAAAAATTTAAATGCTAACATTACTACGCGAGTTGTTAGTTAACCTAGCGTCTTAAGCACATGCTCTCCTACTACCACCACTCACACCCAGACTAGAGTTAGGCGAATGATTGACTTGAGAACTACCTATTGGGAATTTACATCACCATGACTAATGTAGTAACTTTATATTCCGCTAGAGGTAGTAGATGATTCATAAACACTGCACGTGCAGTTAAGTGTCTGTTGGGTCTACTGCATGAATAGTGGGTTTTGTTTGTAATTGAAAAACTAAAAACATCTTCATTCCCGGTGAGGTATGCGGCTCCCCTGGCCTATACTGGCGCCTCCCAAGGGCGCCGCGGCTCACAGTTTGAGAACCTCTAGTATAGGGTCTTGTGGTGTGTTGTTCTAACTTTGATAAATTTAGTGGTAGTGGGTTCACCACTTCCTAAAAAGCTGTGTTCATTTTAAGCCACCATGTATAAATGTATAAGCATGTGTTATCACTTTAGATTGCACCATCCCTTGATGCCTGCATGAAGCACATGGTGTTTTTTTTCGGCGAGATCATTCTAGTAGCCCATAGTAGGCAGTCTTGTGAGAAAGAGATCACCAGGGGTGTTATTCAATGGGGTGTGACTTAAGAGGCTGTTATTTTTTTAACAAACCCTGGAGGTATTGCATATTCCTCAAACTTGTCATCAGCATTCTATGTGGCCTATTTTCTTATAAAACTAGCATACTGTGTTTTCCCATAAACATCTAGAGGTCAAATGCTCTTATGACCCCTTGGTTAACTTGGAGCAAATATTCATTGGTTATTGAACTTCTTTTGTTAAATCTAGAGTTTTCTTGAGATTGTCTACTTGCATTAATTCTGCTTCTTGTTCTTGGGCCACAATATGTTCTGATTTTGAATGCAACTTGCGTTGGTATAGTGCTATTATTTTTCTACTCACTGCTTTGGTAATAGCCTTGTCGTACACTAATTGATCACACAACACCTAATTAGTAAATAGTATAAAATCACAAAGGTAGGCCATCTATTCAAAAGAGCAACATAATGCCCAATGGATTAACAATTTCTTTTGCTGGAATTGTAAGTTTGTACTCTTTGATTGTGTATGGTAACTGGAAAGGAAACTAAATCACCATTAATTTGAATTCTGGATCTCTTTGTGCCAGTAAAACTTTTAAGGGATCAAAGGTTTTATGTCCGATTCCACCAATAAGACTTAACATTTTTCTATGTCATCACAATATCATTCATTAGTCATGAAGAAATGCTCCAGAATTTTCTCATAGTTCATACATGTGCACCTCTGACAAGAAGACGTGCATTAATCACAACTTGTGAATGTGTGGAATGCCAGGCCTCCAGCGTGGTTCGAATTCCACGTTAAACTGTAGGTCCTCCATTTCATCTCACAATTACCCTACCATTACACATTAGTGTAAGTGTGTATAACCCAAACGGGTAGTAAAACACGGTGATAATAATAATAAACAAAATAATTCATATGTGTGTGGAAGAGGGTGATGGTGGATTCTGTGAAAGTGGATAAAAATGCTTCCAAGATAAAACCTGTGGTCTAATTAATAACCCATTAAGTGGCCAAACTTCCATATTCACACATACCTGGTAATTTAAGAGAATCACATTAATATACGCACATGACGCAAATTTTAAACTGAGGCATGTGGTTCTTCATTTTCTGCCAGAGCTATGCAAGTTGGCTCACTCCATGTTGACCAACAAAACATATACAAATTGATATATCCTTTTTAGAGAATATATTACAGTTATAATTAAAGTCAGGATTTGTATGCACAATTAAATAGTAAAATATGCATTCAAATATGCATGAAAAAATTAAAAAATATGTGCAATAATATGAAGAAAAAAAAAATCAAATAAACTATTTGTTTTGTGGGAAATATTACCCTACTCATTCATGGCTGTTACAGTATATAAGGAAAGTATTACTGAGATTTTCTTCTGTGAAACTCCTACACCTGTCACTGAAGAATGTTTTTTACAATGAAAATGTCCTTTCCACATCACACAATGTCACAGGTAAAATGTGAAAAACACCACAATTCTTCTTAGGTGAATTCCTTCTGTAGCTATTTCAGTTGTTTTTTTCTCAGAAAACTTTTTGCTAATTTTACAAACAGTTTTGTAACAAGGATTTTTATTTAATACATGCCTAAGCTTATTGAATGATATTTTTAGCAACATCGTGAGTTTCTGAAGACAATCCAACTGAAATTTGATCTATCAGAGAAAGACAGTACTGCAAAGAATTACTTCATGCCTCTAACAGTGTTACAATATCAGGTAATTTAGAGAAGTGGTTATGGATCTAATGGATATTTTTCTCGATGACATCTTCAAAAAAACATATACACAAGTTTTGCTTTAGTTTATTTTACACCCAATTGATTGCAGATATTTTATTAATTTATTAGTAAATAGCTGATGACAGAACAGGGCCAAGTAATAATTTAATACAACAGTTACGATTAAAATATCCACTTTTCTTTAACAATATGAGTAAAATATGCATTTTTACCTAAAAAATTTAATATATGTAGATATTAAAAATCAT